>JAQQSZ010000643.1:0-16076 GCA_028646595.1 Phalanger gymnotis | reverse complement strand
AGATGTGACCTGAAGAGGGAATGCCATACATACTCAGTTGTGTATCTTACCACACAGGAAAGAAGGAGGAAGAAGATAAAAAAAGGGGGGATGATGGAAGGGAGGGCAGATGGGGATGAAGATAATCAAAAACAAACACTTTTGAAAAGAGACAGGGTCAAGGGAGAAAACCCAGTAAAGGGGGATAGGTTAGGAAGAAGCAAAATATAGTTAGTCTTTCACAACACGAGTATTGTGGAAGGGTTATACATAATGTTACGCATGTGGCCCATGTTGAATTGCTGGACTTCTTAGGGAGGGTGGATGGGAAGGGAAGAGGGGAGAGAATTTGGAACTCAAAGTTTTAAAAAAAAATAGATGTTCAAAAGATTGTGAGCTCCTTGGAGGCAAGGACTATCTTTTGTCTTTCTTAATGCACTTAGCAGTGCCTGGTTATCACATCCCAATTTACAGTATTTAGTCCCTTCAGTAGTATGTGCAGTTATTGCTTATTAGACAAGGATCTTCTTTATTTGTTTGTTTGTTTGTTTATTTATTTACTTTGGTACTTATTTATAGTACCAAAAACTCAGTTTAAACTTAGATATGCTCTAAAAATCCTAGTTCTTGGCATATATTATTCCCTTTGCTGCCACTCTGCCACCAGAATCAAAAGGGGCCACACGGGACTGAGGCATTTTTATTTTCTTTATTTCATATATTTCTATGGCTGAAGCATTCATAACTTATTCCCAGCCTACTTCTGATGAACCTTTTTGTATTGAGCTTGGTTGATCCTGGGAAAACAAACTCAGTCTGTTACTAAGACCATTTGCATTCCACTGGCACTGTTTACAAAAATCCAATTTTGCCTCCATGTCATGATGAGTCATTAGAACAGGACTTTATGAGGTCCACTCAGTGCAGCAGCAGCCCTTCTTTCTCCACGGTGGTCAGCTATGATCCCCAACTCCCCAGCATCCATGTTGTAGGGACCTGCAGTTGGCACTGATCTTGGCACTACTGACTCCTCTGTGGGAGTCTTCCAACACAGGAAAGTGTAGATCATCCCTAATGACCAAGGAAATAGGACCACCCCAAGCTTCATTGCCTTCACTGACACACAACGTTTAATCGGTGATGCTGCAGAGAATCAAGTTGCAATGAACCCCACCAACACAGTTTTTCATGTCAAATGTCTGATTGGTCACAGATTTGATGATGCAGTTGTACTCTTAGACATGAAGCATTGGCCTTTTATGGTGGTAAATGACACAGGCAGGCCTAAGGTCCAGTGCCAGCATGTTTCAACGATTCCCAACCTGAGACCCCCAAAGATGCTAGAACCATCACTGGTCTTAGTGTGCTCCGAATCATCAACTGCTGCTACTATTGCTTAGGCCTCGGACAAAAAGGTTGGTGTGGAGAGAAATGTGTTGATCTTTGACCTTGGAGGTGATACTTTTGATGTCTCCATTCTTACTACTGAAAATGGCATCTTTGAGGTCAAGTCCACAAGCACAAGAAGGATATTGGTGAGAACAAGAGAGCTGTTTGCCATCTTTGCACCACTTATGAACATGCAAAGGGTACCCTCTCTTCCAGTACTAAGGCCAGTATTGAGATTGATTCCCTCTATGCAGGTGTCTGCTTCTATACATCAATCAGCGAAGCCCGTTTAAAAGAGCTGAATGCTGATCTCTTCTGTGACACGCTGAACTCTGTGGATAAGGCCTTAAGAGATGCCAAGCTAGATAAATCATAGATTCATGGTATCATCCTGGTGGGTTGTTCCATTTGAATCCCCCAAATCCAGAAGCTTCTGCAAGACTTCTTCGATGGCAAGGAGCTCAACAAGAATATCAGTCCTGATGAGGCTGTTGGTTATGGTGCAGCTGTCCAGGCTGCCATTTTGTCTGAACATAAATCTGAGAATGTCAAGACTTGCTGCTGTTGGATGTCACTCCTCTTTCCCTTGGAATTGAAACTGCTGGTGGAGTTATGACCGTTCTGATTAAATGTAATACCACCATCCCCATCAAGCAGACACAGACCTTTACCACCTATTCAGACAACCAGCCTGCTGTGCTTATTCAGGTTTATGAAGGTGAGAGAGCAATGACAAAGGATAACAACCTGCTTGGCAGATTTCAGGTCACAGGAATTCCCCCAGCACCCAGGGGTGTTCCTCAAATTGAAGTAACATTTGACATTGATGCAAATGTCATCCTCAGTGTTTCTGCCGTGGATAAGAGTACAGACAAGGAGAACTAGATCACCATCACCAATGACAAAGGACATCTGAGCAAAGAAGACATTGAGCACATGGTCCAGGAGGCTGAGAAATACAAGGCTGAGGATGAGAAGCACAGAGACAAGGTGTCTCCCAAGAATTCTCTTGAATCTTATGCTTTCAACATGAAGGCCACGGTAGAGGATGAAAAACTGCAAGGCAAGATTGGGGATGAAGACAAACAGAAGGTCCTTTAAAAATGTCATGAAATTATCAACTGGATGGATAAGAACCAGACTGCTGAGAAGGAAGAATTTGAGCATCAGCAGAAAGAATTGGAGAAGGTCTGCAACCCCATCATTACTAAGCTGTACCAGAGTGCAGAGGGCATGCCAGGAGGCATGCCTGGTGGGTTCCCAGGGGGCAGAGCAGCCCCATCTGCAGGTGCTTCTTCTGGACCCACCATTGAAGAGGTAGACTAAACGCACCAGAAGAAAGAGCATTCCACACAGCTTTCCAAAAATCAAAGGACTCAAATTTGTAGCCAAGGCAGCAGCAGTTTAAAAGTAACATTTAAGCTACTGCGTAAATCTGGGCATTCTGAATACTTGAATGTGTGCACAGGGAGAGAAGTGAAAACATCGCCCTTTATCAGTACTGTAAACAAGTGGAAATGTAACTCTTGTCCTGGAGAATAAAATCTATTTAAAATTGGCACTATAGAAAAGAATAGAACTTTATGGAGAACTTTGTGGATGTGTAATTTAACAGGAAGGCAAACTGAATCTCAGCTTAAATGACTTGTGTATAATCACAAGAGCTGCTAAGTTTCAGAGCTAAGCTATGAATCTTGATCTCCTCCCTCTACATACTACCTCTCACTTTACCCCCTTGTCTTTTAGCTGAAGTTGAGATTGTAAGGGAGGGAGGTATCAGTATCAGAAGCAGAAACTTTGCACATAGTAAAAACTTAATAAATGTTTGTTTACTTGACTTTAAAGAGGCCACAGGGAATGAGGGAACTTCCATGATCAGAAGACAGCTGAGGCATGGTAGAAAAATCTAGAATGTCAGAAGCAGAGCTGGGAAAGGGATAAAGAATAGCTGACCTGGGTCATTCCTCAAAGTAGAACTTCTTTAAGGAACGCATCAATGGAAGAAGGGAGCCACAGGGGCATAGGGATTTGCCTGAGTGAGAAGTTCATAGGAACATGGCCACAAAGCCAAGAGAGTTAGAGGCAACCAATAAATGCTGTTGTTATCATTTCTTTCAACGCAAAAATTCTAAGATTCAATTCTTTTGCTCTCTTATTTATTGAAAAGTGCTAGCTTGGGAGTGATACGACTTGGTCATTTCCTTTTTGACCATTTTCAGTGCATTTCTAATGAAGTTCATTCTTTTATGCCAATTCATTTGTCAAGTATGGAATTCTCACTTCCTCTCTCCCTCAGATTTTCTTTTATTCTCCTCCTTGGTTTATTAATCCTAAACCTAATCCCTCTGAGTTGCATGAAATTTAAGGGGCATGATAGAAGATAGCAAAGAGCCTTCTTACCATAGTTTTACTCAACTCCTTTGGAGTTTTACAGTTATACCCCTGGGTATTATTTACCAGGGCCAGAGTTAATAGGAATAAAAAGAAAATTTCTGGCTATAACTACTATAATAGTTAAACTGAGAAATGAATCCCGTAAAAAGAGACAGAGAATTTTTTAAGAATTAAAAAATACCTAAATATCACACAGATATTTACTAGCTTGTGAGCCTTGGCAAGTCCTGTTTGCCTCAGTTCCTTATCTGTAAAATGAGCTGGAGAAGGGAATGGCAGACCACTTCAGAATCTGCCAAGAAAACCCCAAATAGGACCACAAAAATTTGAACATAACTGAAAAATAACTGAGCAACAACAAGGGTTACACTAGCTAGCTAGCTGGGTGAGACTTGATGGTTCTACATCACAAAAGAGCTAGCATAATTCCCAAAGTTAGAAGCTAAATTATTGGTAGACCCCTATCCTTGTGGAGTATAATCCATACTGTACCTGAAGACCAACTAATGGCCCCAGAGAGCAATGCAGCAGAGGTATCCAACAAGTAGAATTATCTAGCATAAAGTAATGTCAAAGACCAGAGTAACAAAAGATCCCAGTTCAACACCAGCTCTCTCAATGACAATCAATAAACAAGTTGTTATTAGTCAATTACTACGTGCCAGACATTGTGTGAAGAGCTGAAAATACAAATACAAAGAGTGAAACGTTTCTTAACAATCTCTGCTAAAAAAATAGTAAAGATAGGAATAAATGAACCTTTCCTTTAAAAACAAAATAGTATACATTTAAAATCAAGAACTACCATTATATGTAGTGGGAATAAACTAGAATCCTTTCCAATGAAATCAGGGGTAACACAAAGATATTCATTCTCATCTTTTCTATTAGACATAGTACTAGAAATGCCATCTACAGCAATAAGACATGAAAAAGAAATTGAGAGAATAAGCATAGTAAGTAAAAAATGATATTATCACTTTTTGCAGAAAATAGACTTAAAGAGACCTGGAAAGTAAACTAAAATTAATTGAAATAGTTGATAACTTCATCAGAATTGTGAGATATAAAATAAACCCATATAAATTATAAGCATTTTTATATAATGCCAATAAAAACCAGTAGGAAGAGATAGAGAAGTTTCATTTAAAGTAATTACAGAATGTATATTAAATACTTGGTAGTCTACATACCAAGATACACACAGGAACTACATAAATACAACTTCAAACCATTATTTACAAAATAATTGGGAAAATATTGTTTATTGAAAGGGCAAATCAATATAATAAAAATGGCAATGCTGCCTTAGTTTACAACTACCAAAGGATTACTTTATAGAACTAGAAAAAAGTCACAGAATGGATACAAAAAAGATTAAGAATCTCAAGGGAAATAATGAAAAAATGGGAACAAAAGAGTCCTAAGTAGTACCAGATCTCAAACTATACTGCAAAGCAGTAATTCTAAAAACAATTTGATGATGGTTTAAAAAACAGATCAATAAGTGGAACAGATTAGCAACACAATATACAGAAGCAAACAAACAGTAGGCTAGTGATCGATAAACACAAAGACATCAACTGCTGAAATAAAAGCTATGTCATAAAAAATGTTGGGAAAATTGGACAGCAATATGGGAGAAATTCAACTTTGACCAACACCTCACACTTAAGCCAAGATAAGCTCCAAATGGATATGCCACCTAAATATAAAAGGTCATATCATAAACAAATTATAGAAACATGAAAAAACAATATCTGTCAGATCTTTGGCTAAAAGAAAAACTCATAACCAAATGAGGGATAAAGAAAATCACAGAAGATAAAATGGATAATTTGATTACACAAAATTAAAAAGGTTTTATTAAAATATCCAATAAAGCTAAGATTCAAAAGGGAAAGAACAAACTGGAAAAAAACTGTAGCAAATTTCTCTGATAAATGTCCCATTTCCAATATATATATAAGGAACTGATTTAAATTCTAAGTACAAGAGCCATTCCCCCACTAATATATGTTCTAAAGATATAAGTGGACAGTTCTTGAGAGAATAAACCCAGGTTATCTATGGGCATATGAAAAAATTGCCCACATCACTAATAATCAATGAAATCCAAATTAAAATGCTTCTGAGGTTCCACCTCACACCTGTCAGATTGGTAAATAGGACAAAAAATAAAAGTGACAGATATTTGAGGAACTGAGGGAATATGAGCACACTGACACACTGTTAGCAGACTTGTAGATGGGTTCAACCATTCTGGAAAGCAAGTGGGAAGTACACTCGGAAAGTAAGTGACTGTGACCCAGCTACATACTGCTGCTAGACTTATAAAAAAAAGATCAAAGAGGACAAAGACCCTCAGGTCCTCCAATATTTCTGGCAACTTTTTTTTTGCTGGCAAAAAGGTAGAAGTGAAGGGAGTGCTCATCAACTGGGGAAGGACTGGACTAAGCACGGTCTTTGAATGCGATGACGTTCTACCGTCCTGTAAAAAGCTGGAAATGCATGATTTCAAAGAGACGTGAAAAGACCTGTATGAACTGATGCAGAGTGAAGGGAGCAGAATCAGCAAAATAATTTATACTGTAAGATCATTATGATAAAAAAGAATAATTTTGAAGACTTTTATAAATTGATTAACAAAATGAGTAGAATCACAACAATTCATATGCTAACAACACTGAATATTGAACAAACAACAGTGTAAAGACAAACAACTTTAATAGACTTAAGAGCTCTTAACAATATAACAATATAATGCCCAAGCACAGCTCTAGAGGACTGACAGTGAAGCTTTCTGGCAGAGAAGTGATGGCTTTAGGGTGCAAAATGAATCACTTTTTTTAAACACAGCCAATGAGTGAATTTGTTTGACTTGACGATGTATATTTATTACAAGGAATTTGCTTTTCTTTTTTAAAATGGGTTGAGAGGGAGAGAAAATAGATTTCTCTTAAAAATTCTCTATTCTTAAGGAATTTACATTTAAGGAGCTTATATCCTCAGATCTTGGCAGCTTTGCAGCAGTGGAAGTATAGGTTTCTCTGGGCATGCATGTTCCCTGGTCACCTGTCTCTGTTATATGTATGCCACTTAATGAGTTTCCTTTGGCCTTATATGTTCCCTACATGTGTGTTTTTCATAGGTGTTTGCTGGCCACATGTATTCCCTTTACTTCTGCTGCTTTGTACGTATTCCGCTCCCCCACTGTTGATATGGTTACCTATGGAAGAGCATATACCTGTGTGAATGTCTTGTCCCTTATTTTGTTCTGCTGTTAAGCATAAAGCAAAATGGAGTTACTTAATGTGTCCTTTTCTTTGTCTGATAAAAGGAAATCAATATGCAGGGGCCCAGCAGATATTATTTTGAGTGGATATTGACCCACTGAATGATTCACATGGGAGATACTTTTCTGGTGACCTACGTAAGGGGCAGGGCACATATTCCACTAGTAACTATAGTATAGTGATGTTAGTATGTAGTATATTTTAAAAGGAGAAAAAAGGTGTTGTATGGAGAACAAAATACTTCCAGAAACCAAATATATCATCTCTTGTAGAACAAGGATAAATCATCAACCATCCCTGTTGGTTACTGGAATTTCTTCAACTGTCCCACGTCCTGACAATTGGACCAGATATACCTGATTTCCATTAGGTCGAAAAAAGTGAAGATTTCAGTTACATTACACTAGAGAACGTGCACTCCATTATAGATCTGCATTACAAACTTTCATTTCTGTATTTATTTCTACTACTTCTTAATGAGGAGAGAAGAGACTTATTTTCTTAACCTAAACTCATATGTTTTGATTTAACAAAATATCTGGAGCCTGCTGAAAGCCATAGTTTTCTTTTGATAAGAACAGAATGGTTATTTCTCGAGTACTGTCCATGTATGTGACAACCTTCCTAATGGAATTTAGTCTGTTTCTGTTAATGGGTAATGCTTCCATATTACTCTATAAATCATGGGAAGGAGATGTTGACACAGAGTTAATTTTGTCTTAAGTAAAAGCAGGTTCGCTTTCTTCTTTTGCTCAATACTAGTTTTGCTTTCCCCCTTTAGACTGGGAAAATTGAGATTTCATAGCCCTAATCTTTTCAACTAATAATGTGACCTAAAGCTAAGTAGTGATCCCTGAAGAAACAGTTCATTTTGTTTTTCACTTGTTAGTGCTCTGTGTGACTGCTAGCAGGGAATTGTAATAGAGCCGTCTTGTGTGCTTGCAATCTTTCCTCTCTGTTGGCTGTAAGGTCTTAGCTTTTCAAGGTACTTACTCTTCAATGTAAAATGCCTGCTTCATTAAAAGAAGAGAGATGGAAGGCAAAGTAGTTTTGCATTGTTAGGCTTTTAAAAAGGACTGACATGAAATTGGTTGGCAACATGAAGTGAGGGGTCAAACATCCATTCATTAGGACCTACCACTGAACCTGGGCTTCATCATCTGTAAAGGAAATAATAAAGTTCTTGATGGAAGACATAGATGACTTCTTGTAAAAGCTATTGTATGTGTGAGCTTTTCTCTGTTCTCTCCTTAGTCTCATCTTTTGGCTTTTCATCCATATCATGACCCCCTAACTGTAAGCATAGCCCAAGGGTAGACCCTCTTCTCTCACACTCTGTCTCTGTTCTCGCTTGGTCATCTTATCAGCTTCTGTGGATTTAATGATTATATCTATGCAGATGACTGAGAGATCTACATGTTTGTTAGTCCTAGTCTCTCCTCTGAGCTCTAGTCCCACATTCTCAGCTGCCCATTTCAACATTTTTAACTGTCCTGGAGACATCTGAAACCCAACAAATGCAAAAATAGAGCTCGTTCTCTTTACCTACCAAACTCACCCCTCTTCCAGCCTTCCCTGTTTTGGTCAAGGGCACCACCGTTCTTCCAATGTCCCAGTTTTCCAACTCCAGTGTAATCCTTGACTCTTTAACTCTCCTTCATCCCACATAGCCAATCTTTTTTTAATCATTCTTTTTTCTGTCTCTACAGCATGTCTCACATTTGACCTCTTTTCTCCCTACACATAGCCACTACCTTCATGCAGGCTCTCATCCCCACTTGCCTGGACTATTACGATCACCTAATTGATCTCCCTGCCTTTGGTCTCTCTCCACTCCAGTCCAGCCTTCTCACAGCTGCCAAAGTGATATTTCTTAAGCGCAGAGCTGATGTCACTTCTTTACCCATTAAGCTCTAGTGGCTCCCTCTTTCTTCTAGGATTAAAAATATAAACTCTTCTGTTTTGCTTTAAAATTCTTCCCAATTTATTTTTCCAGTCTCATTCCATGTTATTCCCCTTCTCGCATACTATAGTTCAGGCCAAACTGGCCTTCCCTTTACACCTCAGACACAACATTACATTAACTGTCCATCTGCCTTTGCACAAGCTATCTTCTATGCCTGGCAGATATTCCTTGCTTTCCTCATACAGTTCTTCTCTTCCTTCAAGATGGAGCATGAGCATCACTTTCCATTTGAAGCCTTCCTTACTCCTCCAACTACTAGCGCCCTCCACATCTCATATGAATTATTGACTAGAAAAACATTTATTGTGTATTTACCATGTGTAAAGCACTGGTCATGCAAATAGTATGAGATAGCCTTTACTCTCAAGAAACTCACATTATAATTGCGGGGAGATAACATGTGGGAAGATTTAGCTCTAGCTGACAAGCCCCGTGGATCATTTGGTTGCATTGGCAGGTCAATTGTCAATTCCTGGGTGTTTGGATGGTGTAGTAACTGGGCAGGTAGGAAGGCCCATCATGACAAGGGGTATAATAGCAAGGCTCAGTAGTCACATATCTTATCAGAAGGATAATAATTGGTAAGTTTCTGCTTATCCCAGTGGTTTGAATGACCATATTCTCTAAGCAAGTGTGTAGAAGACATAGTTTAAATGTTTGAAGGGCTGTCCTGTGGGAAAAAAAGATTAAACGTCTTCTTGGCCTTGGGTGGCAAAATTAGAAATGGTGGGTAAAATGGCAGAGGCAGAATTCAGTATTCTATCAGGCAAAACTTCCTAATAATTAGAACTTTCCAAAAGTCCAATGGGCCTAACTCAGTGAGTAGTGGGTTCTCTTCGCAAGAGTTCTTTGAGAAAAGGCTGGACAACCACTTGCCAGGTAAGTATGTCAGAGGAGATTTTTGTTCAGGTACAAGTTGGATTGTATGCTGCTGAGGTCACTTCCAATTTAGGGATTCTACAAATATTTTCAATTTAAGGACAGGAGTGGAAATAGGAAGAGAATAGGAAAAGGAGATAACAATATAAGCCTCAAATGGACTGCTGATAATGGACTTAGGACTGACTCAAGAAGGAAAAACAACAGTGCTATTCAATCCAATTCCACAACAATTTTGCCTAGCCCAAAGAGCAGCTCCACAGTGAGGAACTCATCACAGCAATCAATGGAATTAAGGAGAAAAGCAGGCTGAATTAGACTGTGCACTCCCCAGAAGAGTTCTGTTGGTCAGATGCTCATGGTGTTTATTGGCTGGTTGTGAATAGGATGTCTTAGACTTTGCTATAACTCTTCTCCATGGTCACATAAAATCCTTAAGCAGGAGACAGTAAGACTCCAGGCAGCCATCACCTTTCCAATTTACATTGCAGCTGTTGCAGCTGCTGAAGAACACACCAAATCCATACTAATTAGTGGGTACCAGGAGGAGTCAAAGACTATCCAGTATCCCTGATGTAATGTGCCCTCTTTCATACTTTTCATACCTGACTGCTAGTTGCTGAGCATCTTTTATTTTTTATTTCAAATTTAACAAACATGAAGAGAAAAAATAAAATAAAATGAACATTCCCGAACAAAAAGCAGAATAGAAAAAGAGTTATATTTGAAACCTACAATCTCTATTATGTAAGTTTTCTTTAAAGATTTCAATATATTACTTTCAAAGCTGTCCTACTTATCTATGTTTCTTTCTGAATTTCCTTCTGTTCTCCTCTCTGTGTTTTTAAAATGTTCCAATGACACTTTTCTTTCTATTCTTTTTGGGGGGTGGGGCAACACTATTGTTATCTCTCCTTCCTACCCCCAAATAAAAAAAAGAAAAACCCAATATATGTACAGATAAGCAAAACAAATCTACACATTTGCCATGTCTAAAAATGTATAACTCCTTTTGTACCTTGAGTGCATCACCCCTTGGGGATGTGCTTGAGCCAACTTGAATCTGCCCCTGAGAGCCTATTGTTAAATTTTCAATATGAGCCTTTACATCTTAGAATTTGACCAGGGCTACAAATTAGAGCTTGATTTATTGTTTTGTTAAATGTCTGGACTTGAGAAAACAGTGAAGAAAATGTTAAAAATGCAGATTAATGGGGGGGCGGAGCCAAGATGGCAGAAGGAAAACAGTGACTTGCTTACGCTCTCCCCCAAAACCCTCCAAACACCTGCAAAAATGGCTCTGAACAAATTCTAGAGCCACAGAACCCACAAAATAAAAGAGGGAAGCAGGTCTCCACACCAAGATGGCCTAGATATCGCTGGGAAGTATCTATCATACCGTGCTGGGAGCAGAGTACAGCCCGGTGTGGGCCATACCAGGATAGAACAGGTGCTAAGGAAGTCAGGTGGAGCACCACATAGGGCCATGAATCACTGAGCCATGGCAGCTACCAGACTTCTCAACCCACAGACACTAAAGACAACTAAGCATGTCAGTGGGACAACTGCTGGATCAGGGTGAGAGGAAGGCACAGTAGGCCCCAGCCCCCAGGACAGTGAAGGTGGTACACTGTGGTGGCTGCAGCAGCAGGAAGCTCCTGCAGCTGCTTCCAGAGCTCCAGCTGTGGTTGCTTCTGGCCCCAGGCCCACCCAGTGGGAGGAATCAAGCCGTGGAGCAGAGCAGGAGTGCAGGGAGCACTTTGCTGGCACAGAGGCAGGGTTCTCTTGCTTTGCCCTGCTTGGATCTGGGTTGCAGTCTTGGTTGGTGGTTCTTGGGGGAGAAGGGGCACTGGTGTGGCAGAGCTTGCCGTGTAGAAGTAGCTCTGAAAACAGCAACACAATGCCCCTGAAGCTTGGGACAAAGCACTCGGTATTCTGAAGCCAGTCATACCCTGACGAAAACCTCAAGGGTTAAATAGTTGGCTGGGAACATAAGCAAACAGGGAAAGACTCAGACTATTGCATCTTTTTTGGTGACAAAGAAGATCAAAACATACAGCCAGAAGAAGTCAACAAAGTCAAAGAGCCCACATCAAAAGCTTCCAAGAAAACTATGAATTGGTCTCAGGCCATGGAAGAGCTCAAAAAGGATTGGAAAGGCAAGTAAGAGAATTAAAGGATAGACTGGCAAGACAAATGAGAGTGATGCAAGAAAATCATGAAAAACAAGTCAATGACTTGCTAAAGGAGACCGAAAAAATTCTGAAGAAAATAACACTTTAAAACATAGACTAACCCAAATGGCAAAAGAGCTCCAGAAAGCCAGTGAGGAGAAGAATGCCTTAACGGCAGAATTAGCCAAATGGAAAAGGAGGTCCAAAAGACCACTGAAGAAAATACTACCTTAAAAATTAGAATGGAGAAAGTGGAAGCTAGTGACTTGATGAGAAATCAAGAAATTATGAAACAACCAAAAGAACGAAAAATGCAAGACAATGTGAGATGTCTCATTGGAAGGGCTGATGACCTGGAGAATAGATCCAGGAGAGATAGCTTAAAAATTATTGGCCTGCCTGAAGTTCATGATCAAGAAAGAAGTTTAAACATCATCTTTCAGGAGGTTGTCAAGGAAAACTGCTCTGATGTTCTAGAGCCAGAGGGTAAAATAGAGATTGAAAGAATCCACTGATTGCCTCTTGAAAAAGACCCCAAAAAGAAAACTCCTAGGAAAGTTATAGCCAAATTCCAGAGTTCCCAGGTCGAAAAGATAATATTGCAAACAGCCAGAAAGAAACAATTTTGAGTATTGTGGAAACACAATCAGGATAACACAAGATCTAGAAGCTTCTACATTAAGGGATTGAAGGGCATGAAATATGATATTCTGGAGGTCAAGGGAGCTAGGATTAAAACCAGGAGTGACCTACCCAGCAAAACTGAGTATAACACTCCAGGACAAAATATGGATTTTCCATAAAATAGAGTACTTTCAAGCATTCTTGAAAAAGAAAAGACCAGAGCTGAAGAGAAAGTTTGACTTTCAAATACAAGAATCAGGAGAAGCATGAAGAGGTAAGCAGGAAGGAGAAATCATAAGGGACTTACTAAAGTTGAACTGTTTTGGTTACATTCCTACATGGAAAGATGATATTTGTAACTCATGGAACCTTTCTAAGTGTTAGGGTAGTTAAAGGGAATGTGTGTGTGTGTGTGTGTGTGTGTGTGTGTGTGTGTGTGTGGACAGACAGACAAAGGGCACAGCATGAGTTGAATATGAAGGAATGATATCTAAAAATAAATAAATACAATTAAGGGATGAGAAAGAAATGTATTGGGAGAAGGAGAAAGGGAGATATAGAATGGGGTAAATTATTGCACATAAAAGTGGCAAGAAAAAGCAGTTCTATTGGAAGGGAAGAGGGGGCAGGTGAAAGGGAATGAATAAATCTTGGTCTCAACAGACTTGATTTAAGGAGGGAATAACAAATGCACTCAATTGGCTATCCTACCCTACAGGAAAGTAGGGGGGAAGGGGATAAGAGAGAGGGGATGATAGAAGGGAAGGCAGAGCAGGGGAGGAGGTAATGAAAAGCAAACACTTTTGAAAAGGGACAGAGTCAAGGGGGTAAAATTGAATAAAGAGGGACAGGATAGGATGGAGGGAAATATAGTTAATCTTTCACAACATGACTGCTATCGAAGTGTTTTACATAATGATATATGTGTGGCCTATGTTGAACTGCTTGCCTTCTCAAGGAGGGTGGGTGGGGAGAAAAGAAGGGAGAGAATTTGGAACTCAAAGTTCTAACAACAAATGCTCAAAAAAGGTGTTTTTTACATGCAACTGGGAAATAAGATATACAGGCAGTGGGGTAGAGAAATCTATCTAGCCCTACAAGAGAGTAAGGGAAAAGGGTAAGGTGGGGGAGTGGGGTGACAGAGGAGAGGGCAGACTGGGGAAAAGGGCTATCATAATATATGCCATCTTGGGGTGGGGGAGGGTAGAAATGGGGAAAAATTTGTAACTCAAAATGTCGTGGAAATCAATGTTGAAAACTAAAAATATTAAATAAAAACATAAATTCATAATGCATATTAAATTTAAAAGTGTGCTATGTATACATTTTTGGAGAGCCAGTTCTTAATCATTTGCCTGGATACCCCTTTCCCTCAGTCATGAGGGTTTCATCTTTCATCATCAGGCTTCTGGAGTCACGATTACTGAGCATTTCAGGGTTATTTTTCTTTACACTGTTGTTGTTCTTGTATTAGTCCACACAAGTCTTCCCAGATTTTTCTGAAACATCATTTCTTACAATGAAATAATATTCCATTAAATTTTTTATGCCATGATTTGGTTGGCCATTTTCCACTTGATAGCCACTCCATTTCTTTCTATTTCTTTGCTACAACAAATAGAGCTGTGATGAATGTTTTTTTGTAGGTATGGGTCCTTCTTTCTTTAATCTCTTTGGGGTCAGGGGTATATGTGTATAATAATGGTATCAGTAGATCAAAGGTTATGCATAGTTAAGTGACTCTTGGGACATAATGCCAGATTGCTAGTATTCTTCTTCAAAACACAATTTTATAAATGGGACAGTAAGTGAACTCTAAAAGCACGTACAACTGTAGGGAAAACTTCTGTTTTATCCATAAAAAAAGATATAGAATAACATCAGAAAGTGCATATGTTCTCTACTTTCTTTTAGATTCCAAGAACACGTATTGCTTTATTTCATCTTTTGTTTTTTCAAATCTTTAATGAAAAGAAAGTGTCTATCGTTCCTTTTATCCTCTGATGGTGTAAGACTCAAATGTCAGTCCCCATTTTTTTTCTCATTTTACACGTATTTCTTTGGGGAACTCATTTATCATTGTGGCTTAAACTACAAAATGATTTAAAAATGACCATCTCCAAACCAGACTTTGCCCCCATCCCCCATCCCAGGACGTTCCCTTTTGGATGATGCCTTGAAAAGTAAAGTGTTGAAAACCAAGCTAATTGTCTTCCTCTCCAAGTTAACAACTCACACCAACTTCCCTTTTATCACCAATGTCATAACCATCCTCCTAGTTACTCAGACTTGTGACTTTCACAGGGAAAAATAGATGTGAGTAGATTATTCGACTTCCAAATACCCCAAACAACAGAAATAAGAAAAGTAACTGTAACGACAAAGAAAAGCACAATTAATGGTATAAATTAACCCATCTCTAAAGATTATTAAAAGAACAAAATAAGTACTAGAAAGAGAAAATGCCTATGGGGTTAAAAGAAGAAAAGAAATAACAGTATCAGTTCCATTAAGAGATTTCTTTCTAAGAGCATACAAAGAGATAATGAAGAAGTTGAATTTTTAAAATTTATTTTTTTGGAGGGGGGTGGGGTATGGCAGAGCAATTGGGGTTAAGTGACTTGCCCAAGGTCACACAGCTAGTATCAGGTGTCTGAGGCTAGATTTGAACTCAGGTCCTTCTGATTCCAGGGCCAGTGCTCTACTCACTGCGCCACCTAGCTGCCCCGCATTTTTTAAAAAACAGAATTTCTTGAGATAGATGAGCAGGCCTGAAAATCCAAGGGCATAACCCCATAACTCCCTCCTCCAAGTGTGAATGTTTGTATTTTCTGGAACTAAATAGTAGAATGGGAAGTGCATAAAAGAGGAGAAGAGAGGTAGAGGATAGAAGAGAATGTGCCCTAATCAAGTCAATGGTAAACAATAAAGAGAGCACAGCTGCTGTATTCTTTCGGCAAGAGAGGCTTTGGAAGAATAGATGAAGTGGCACAAGGAAGAACTGAAAAGGGGGGAATGAAAGGGGAGATCTCAACCCAGTGTGAGGAGGACTCCCACTGAAGGACACTTAACCATTCAGTGCCCTAGGCAGTTCTTTATTTCGTGCCTTGCACTAATAAAACTCAGAGTATTTTCAGTTATCACTGCCTAAGTTTTTTTTCTTTTAAAAAATAAATCTTGGGGCGGAGCCAAGATGGCGACTGGAAAGCAGTAACTGGCGTGAGCTCCCCTCCAAGTCCCTCCAAAAACCTATGAAAAAATGGCTCTGAACCAATTCTAGAACTACAGAACCCACAAAGGGGCAGAGGGAAGCAGGACTCCAGCCCAGGTCTGCCTGGATGGTCTCGGGGTAAGGTCTGTCCCGAACAGAACTCC
>JAQQSZ010000642.1:0-16082 GCA_028646595.1 Phalanger gymnotis | reverse complement strand
TTTTTTTTTTCATGCAACTAGAAAATAAGATGCACAGGCAATGGGGCATAGAGATTTATCTTGCCCTACAAGAAAGGAAGGGAAAGGGGGATGGGAGGGGAATGGGGTGACAGAGGGGAGGGCAGACTGGGGAACAGAGCAATCAGAGTGTATGCCATCTTAGAGTGGGGGGGAGGAAATGGGGAGAAAATTTGTAATTCAAACGCCTGTGAAAATCAATGCTGAAAACCAAACATATTAAAAATAAATTTAAAAAAAATAGTAGAACCACATTCAGGATTATACAAGACCTTGCAGCTTCTGCATTAAAAGATTTAAGGGCTGAGGGGATGGAGCCAGCATCTGAAAAGCAGGGACTTGCTTAAGTTCTCCCCCACATCCTTCCAAACACTTGTAAATAATGGTTCTGAAGAAATTCTAGATCTGTGGAACCCACAAAATAGCAGAGCGAAGCAGGTCTCCAGGCCAGGACAGCCTGGATAGTCACTGGGAAGGGTCTATCACTTGGTGCTGTGAGTGGAGGGCAGCCCAGTGTGGGCCATGCCAGCACAGACCAGACCCAGAATGAGCCAGACAGAACAGGCCTTGGGACCATGAATCAGTGATCTGTGGTATTTACCAGACTTCTCAACCCACAAATGCCGAAAAGCAGGTTAGTGGGAAACTGTGGGATCTGAGTCCAGAGCAGTCCAGGCACCAGCCCTGGGGGTGGTGGAGGTGGTGCAGCAGTGGTGGTGGCAGCAGCAGGAAGCTCCTGAGGCTGCCTCCAAAGATCCAGCATTAGCTGCTCTCCCAGTCCCTGACTTCCACAGTGGGAGGAATCTAGCAGCAGATCAGAGCAGGAGTGCATGGAGTGCTTTATAGGCACAAAGACAGATTTTCTTGCTGTGCCCTGCTTGGTTCTGTATTGCCGTACTGGTTGGCAGGTTTTGGTGGAGGAGGAGCTCTCCTGTGACAGAGCCTAGGGTGATGGTGGAGTACAAGTAGCTCTTAAATTAGCAGTGCTTGGACCCTAAAGCTTGGGACAAAATACTCTCTACTCTAAAAGCAGTCATACCTCGATGGAAAACTCAGGGGTCAAGTAGTTGGCTAGGACCATGGCCAGACAGCGAAAATGAACTCAAACTCAAACTCAGACTTGAACTCAAACTGTAGATTCCATTTTTGGTGACAAAGAGGACCAAAACATACAGCCAGAAGTCAATAAAGTCAAAGAGCCTGTATCAAAAGCCTCCAAGAAAAATAAGAATGGGTCTCAGGCCATGGAAAAGGTCAAAAAGGATTTGGAAAAGCAAGTAAGAGAATTACAGGAAAAATTGGGAAAAGAAATGAGAGTGATGCAAGAAAACCATAAAAAACAAGTCAACAACTTGCTAAAGGAGACCCAAAAATACTGAAGAAAATCACATGGTAAAGAATAGACTAACCAAAATGGCAAAAGAGCTCCAAAAAGCCAATGAGGAGAACGTGTTGAAAGACAGAATTAGCCAAATGGAGAAGGAGGTCCAAAAGACCACTAAAGAAAATACTACCTTAAAAATTAGATTGGAGCAAGTGGAAGGTAATGACTTCATGAGAAATCAAGATATTATAAAACAGAACCACAGGAATGAAAAAATGGAAGACAATGTGAAATATCTCATTGGAAAAACCACTGACCTGGAGAAAAGATCCATGAGTGATAATTTAAAAATTATTGGATTACCTGAAAGCCATTATAAAAAAAAAAGCCAAGACACCATCTTTCAAAAAATTATCAAGGAAAACTGCCTTGATATTCTAGAACCAGAGGGTAAAATAGAAATCAAAAGAATCCACCAATCACCTCTTGGAAAAGATCCCAAAGTTACAGGAAGAAATTGATAGCAAAACTATAATATTGGGAGACCTCGACCTCACCCTTTCTGAACTTGATAAATCTAACCTCAAAATAAATAAGGAAGAAGAAAAGGAGGTGAACAGAATTTTAGAAAAGGCAGATGTGATAGACCTCTGGAGAAAACTGAATGGGGATAAAAAGGAATATACTTTCTTCTCGGTGGTACATGACACAAACTCAAAAATTGACCATGTACTAGGGCATAAAAACCTCACAATCCAGTGCAGTAAGGCAGAAGTAGTCAAAGCATACTTTTCATATCACTATGCGATAAAAATTACTTGTAATAAAGAACTGTGGAAAACTAAGCTAAAAATTAATTGGAAACTAAATAATCTAATTCTAAAGGATGTGTGGGCCAAAGAACAAATCAGGGAAACAATTAATAACTCATTCAAGAGAATGACAATAACAAGAAAACATAACAAAACTTATGGGACGCAGCAAAAGCAGTTCTTAGGGGAAGTTTTATATCTCTAAATGCTTACATGAATAAAATAGGGAGGAAGGAGATCAATGATTTGGGCATGCATGTGAAAAAGCTAGAAAAAGTACAAATTGAAAACCCCCAATTAAATACCAAATTAGAAATACTGAAAATCAAAGGAGAGGTTAATAAAATTGAAATCAAGAAAACTATTGAATTAATAAATAAAACAAAGAGCTGGTTTTATCAAAAAAAAACAACAATATTTATAAACCTTTGGTCAATTTGATTAAAAAAAAAAGAAAGAAGAAAATCAAATTACCACTATCAAAAATGAAAACGGTGAGGTCACTTCTAGTGAAGAGGAAATCAAAACAATAATTAGGAATTATTTTGCTCAATTGTATGCCCATCAATTTGACAACCTTAGAGATGTGGATGAATATCTACAAAAACATAAATTGTCCAGGTTAGCAGAAGAAGAAGTAAAATTTCTAAATAACCTCATCTCTGAAAAAGAAATTGAGCAAGCCATCAATGAACTCTCTAGGAAAAAATATCCAGGGCTAGAAGTTTTACATGTGAATTCTATCAAACATTTAAAGAACAATTAATTCCTATACTTTGTAGATTATTTGGGAAAATAGGTGAAGAAGGAGTCCTACCAAATTATTTGTATGACACAAATATGGTGCTAATACCAAACCATGTAGAGTTAAAACAGAGAAAGAAAATTATAGACCAATTTCCCTAATGAATATTGAAGCAAAAATTTTGAATAAAATATTAGCAAAAAGATTGCAGCAACTTATCACTAGAATAATACACTATGACCAGGTAGGATTTATTCCAGGAATGCAAGGCTGGTTTAATATTAGGAAAACTATTAGCATAATTGACCACATCAACAACAAAACTAGCAGAAACGATATGATCATGACAATGATGCAGAAAAAAACCTTTGACAAAATACAACACCCATTCCTATTAAAAACACTAGAAAACCTAGGAATAAATGGAGCCTTTCTTAAAATTATAAATAGCATCTACCTAAAACCATCAACAAGCATTATTTGTAATGGGGATAAGTTAGATGCATTCCCAATAAGATCAGGGGTGAAATAAGGATGTCCATTATCACCCATGCTATTCAATTTGGTACTAGAAGCGTTAGCTGTAGCAATAAGAGAAGAAAAAGAAATTGAAGGAATTAGAATAGGCAAAGAAGAAACTAAATTATCACTTTTTGCAGATGATATGATGATTTACTTAAGAGAATCCTAGAGAATCAAGTAAAAAACTACTTGAAATAATAAACAACTTTAGCAAAGTTGCAGAATATAAAATAAACCCACAAAAATCCTCAGCATTCCTATACATTACTAACAAAGCCCAACAGCAACAGATAGAAAGAGAAATTCTATTCAAAGTTAATGACGACACTATAAAATATTTGGGAGTCTATCTGCCAAGACAAACCCAGGGCTTATATGAACACAATTATGATACACTTTTCATGCAAATAAAGTCAGATCTAAATAAATGGAAAAATATCAGTTGCTCATGGTTAGGCCTAGCTAATATAATAAAAATAACAATTTTACTTAAATTTATCTATGTATTCAGGGCTACACCAATTGAACTACCAAAAAATTTTTTACAGAGCTGGATAAAATAATTACAAAATTCATCTGGAAGAGCAAGAGGTCTAGAATATCTAGGGTATTAATGAAAAGAAATGCTAGAGAAGGTGGCCTAGCCATACCAGATATTAAACTGTACTGTAGAGCAGCAGTCAGCAAAACTACCTGATACTGGTTAAGAAACGGAGTTGTGGATCAGTGGAATAGGATAGGTACACAAGATGGAGAAGTCAACGACTATAGCAATCTACTCTGATAAACAGAAAGAGGCCAGCTTCTCGGCTAAGAATTCACTATTTCACAAAAACTGTTGGCAAAATTGGAAAATGGTAGAGCAGAAACTGGGCATAGACCAAAATCTTGCACCATATACCAAAATAAAATCAAAATGCATTCATGATTTAGGAATAAAGTCTGATACTGTAAGCACTTTGGGAGGGCAAGGAATAGTTTACCTATCAGGTTTATGGAAAAGAAAAGAATTCATGACATTGAGAGAGCATTACAAAATGTGAAATGGATAATTTTGATTGTGTTAAACTGAAATGTTTTTGTATAAAAAAAGCCAATGCAACAAAGATTAGGAGGGAAGTAGAAAATTGGGAGAAGTTCTTTACAACTAGTGTCTCTGATAAAGGCATCATTTCTAAAATATGCAGGGAACTAAGCCAAATATATAGGAATACAAGTCATTCCCCAATTGAGAAATGGTCAAAGGATATGAACAGGCAGTTTTCAGAGGAAGAAATTAAAGATATTTGTAGGCATATGAAAAAAGGCTCAAAATCACTACTGATTAGAGAAATGCAAATCAAAACAACTCTTAGATAATACGTCTCTCCTCTCAGATTGGCTAAAATGACAAAACAGGAAAATGATAAATGCTGGAGAGGATGTGGGAAAATTGGAACATCATTACATTGCTGGTGGAGTTGTGAACTGATCCAGCCATTCTGGAGAGCAATTTGAAACTATGCACAAAGGGCACATTCATACCCTTTGACCCAGCAATACCACTTTTAGAGTTGTATCCCAAAGAGATCACACAAGTGAGAAAAGGACTCATATGTACAAAAATATTTATAGTGGCTCTTTTCATGGTAGCAAAGAATTGGAAATCAAAGGAATGCCCATCAATTGGGGAATGACTGAACAAGGTGTAGCATATGAAGATAATGGAATACTATTGTGCTATAAGAAATGGGGATTATACGGACTTCATAAGAACCTGGAAAAACCTACATGACATAATGCTGAGTGAGTGGAGCAGAAGTAGGAGAACATTATACACAAAGACAGATATATGGACTCTGTGAGGACTAACCTTGACAGTCTTTGGTCTTCTCAGCAACGCAATGTGCAAAGAAAACTCCAAAAGACTCATGACGGAGAGTACTATCTACATCCAGAGAAAGAACTATAGAATCTGAATGCAGACTGAGGCCCACTGTATGCTAGCCTTTTCCCCCTTTTATTCTCTCTTTTGTTTTGGTTTTTGGGGTTGTTTTGGTTCTGTTTCTTCTTTCTCATGATTCATTCCATTGGCCATAATTCTTCTCCATCACTTGACTAGTGTGTAAATTAATTCAATGCAGAGTTATACTTGGAAGATATATCAGATTCCATGTCATCTTGAGGAAGGAGGCAGGGAGGGAGGGAAGAAAATCTGGAACTCAAAATTATGTAGAACCGAGTGTTGTAAACTAAAAATTAAAAAAGAAAAAGATCCCTAAAAGGAAACTCCTAGGAACATTGTCTCCAAATTCCAGAGTTCCCAGGTCAAGGAGAAAATACCACAAGCAGCCAGAAAGAAAAAGTTTGAATATTGTGGAAACACAATCAGAATAACACAAGATCTCCAGCTTCTACATTACAGGATCGAAAGGCTTGGAATATGATATTCCTGAGGTCAATGGAGCTAGGATTAAAACCAAGAATCACCTATCCAGCAAAACTGAACATCATGCTCCAAGCCAAAATATGTATTTTCAATAAAATAGAGGACTTTCAAGCTTTCTCAGTGAAAAGACTAGAGCTGAATAGAAAATTTGACTTTCAAATACAAGAATCAAGAGAAGCATGAAAAGGTAAACAAGAAAGAGAATTCATAAGACCTTACTAAAGTTGAACTGTTATTTTTACATTCTTACAGGGAAAGGTTAATTGACAAGATTTTTCTCAGTATTAAGGAAGTTGAAGGGAATATAGACAGAGGGAACAGAATGAGTTGAATGTGAAGGGATCATACCTAAAAATATTAAATATACTTAATATAAATAAATAAAGGGTGAGAGAGAAATATATTGAGAGGAGAAAGAGAGAGATAGGTTGGGGTAAATTATCTCACATAAAATTGGGAAGAAAAAGCAGTTCTGTTGGAAAGGTAGAGGGGTCAGGTGAGGGGGAATGAGTGAATCTTACTCTCATGGGATTCAACTTGAGGAGGGAATAACATACACACTTAATTGGTTATCTTATTTCACAGGAAAGTAAGGGCAAGGGGATAAAAAAAGGGAGGATGATAGAAGGGACGGCAGATAGGGGAGGAGGTAATCAAAAGCAAACACTTTTGAAAAGGGACAGGGTCAAGGGAGAAAATTGAATAAAGGGGGACAGGAAAGGGTGGAAGGAAATATAGTTAGCCTTTCACAACATGAACATTGTGGTAGTGTTTTACATAACGAAAAATGTGTGATCTATGTTGGATTGCTTGCTTTCCTGGGGAGGTTGGGTGGGAAAGGAAGAGAGGGGAGAATCGGAAACTCAAAGTTTTAAAAGCAGATGCTTTCAAAAAATTGGATGCAGCTGGGAAACAAGATATATATGGAATGGGGCATAGAAATCTATCCTGCCACACAAGAAAGTAAGGGGAAAGAAGATGGGTGGGAGGAGCGGGGTGAAAGAAGGGAAAGCTGACTGGGGAAGGAGGCAATCAGAATATATGACATCTTGGAATGGGAGGTGGGTAGAAATGGGGAGAAAATTTGTAACTCAAAATCTTGTGGAAATCAATGTTGAAAACTAAATTATTAAATAAAAAATGATAAAATTAAAAAAAAAAGATTGAAGGGCTTGAAATATTCTGTTCCATAAGGCAAAGGAGCTTGTATTACAACCAAGGATAAACTATCCAGCAAAATTGAACAAAATCTTTCAGGGGAAGACATGGACATTCAATTAAATAATTGATTTCCAAACCTGAGCTCAACTGAAAATTTGATCTTCAAATAAAACTCAAAAGAGGCATAAAAAGGCAAATAAGAAAAAAAATATTAACATGTTATTCAGTTAGGTAAAACTGTTTATATCCCTACATGGGAAGATGATATTTGATACTTCTAACTCGAGTACCATTTTGTTACTGTGACGTTTAGAAGGAGTGTACATAGACAGAGGACATAGGTATAAGTTGACTTCGATGTGATGATAAAAAATATAATTAAGTGGTGAAAAGGGATTGTGCTGGGAGAGAGGGAAGGAAGAGTAAGAAAAGAGGAAATTACATCATGAAGAGGCACAAAGACCTATTACAGTAGAGGGAAAGAAGGGAAGGAGGCAAGAACTGTTTGAATCTTAGGACATTAGATTTGTCTCAAAAAGGAAATACCATACCAGATATAGAAATCTAGATTCTGCTATATGAAGTAGGAAGTTAAAGGGGAAATAGAAGGGAGGGGATGGCCAGAAGGGAGGTAAGAAATAGTAAGGGAAAAGAGAAAGACAAGGGAGGGAGCTGATAGAAAGGAGTGCAGACTGTGGGAGGCATTAAATTAAAGCAAATCTCTAGTGAGGAGGAAATGGGAGAAAGGAGAGACAAAATCTTAAACATGGAGAGAAGTAGGGTGGAGAGAATGAGAAAGATAAGAATCATAACTATGAAAGTGAATGGGATGAACTCTCCCATAAAATAGAAGTGAATAGCAGAATGTATTAAACATCATAATCCCACAATGTGCTGTTCAGAAGAAATACATTTGAAGCAGAGATATATACACAGAGCAAAGGTAAGAGGCTGGAGCAGAATATATTACACTTCAGCTGAAGTTAAAAAAGGAGGAGTAGCAATCCTGATCTCAGACAAAGCAAAAGCAAAAATAAATCTAATCAAACGAGATAAGGAAAGAAAATACATTATGCTAAAATGTACCACAGTTAATGAAGTAATATAATTATTAAAAATATATGCACCAAGTGGCATAGCATCTAATTTCTTAGCTGAGAATTTAAGGGAGTTAGAGGACGAAATAGACAACAAAACTATACTGGTGGGGGACCTCAACCTCCCCCTCTCAGATATAGATAAATATAACCACAAAATAAAAAAAAAGAAATAAGAGGTGAATAAAATTTTAGAAAAGTAAGATATGGTAGACTTCTGGAGAAAAGTGAATGGGGATAGAAAGGAATATACTTTTTTTCTTGGTGGTAAATGGCACCTATACAAAAACTTACCATGTATTACAGCATAAAAACCTCACAATCCAGTGTTGAAAGGCAATACTATTAAATGCATCCTTTTCAGATCATGATGCAATAAAAATTACATGTAATAAAGGGCCATAGCATGCTAGACTAAAAATTAATTTGAAACTAAATAAGCTCATCCTAGAGAATGAGTGGGTCAAACAAGTCATAGAAACAATCAATAACTTCATCTAAGAAAATGATAATATTGAGCTAACATAACAAAACTTATGGGATGCAGTGAGAGCAGTTCTTGGGGAAGTTTTAAAATTTCTCGATGCTTACATGAATAAAAGAGAGATAAATAATTAATTTAGTGAAATTTCAGTTTATAAAATAAACCCACATAAATCATATGCATTTATCTATATTACTAAAAAATCCTAACAGCAAGAGATAGAAAGATAAATTACATTTAAAATTAATGTAGATATAATAAAATATTTAAGAGTCTACCGGGAAAGACAAACTCAAGAACTATATGAACACAATTAGAAAACATGTTTACTCAAATAAAGTCATATCTATATAATTTGAAAAATAACATTGCTCACTGGGAGGCCAAACTAATATGATAAAAATGACAATTCTACCAAAATTAATTTATTAATTGACTTCAAGAACAACATACCAATCAAACTAACAAAAATATTTTACATTGTTAGAAAAAGAAATAACAAAACTCATCTGGAAGAACAGAAGATCTAGAATTAATGAAATGAAATTAATGAAAAGAAATGCAAGGGGAGGTGGCCTAGCTGTACCAGATCTTAAATTGTATTATAAAGCACTAATCATCAAAACTGTTTGGCACTGCCTAAGAAATACGGTCTTGCATCAGTGGAATAGGTTAGATATGCAAGACACAGTAATAAAGGCCTATAGTAATCTATTGTTTATTAAACCCAAAGGCTCCAGCTTCTGGGATAAGCATTCCCTATTAGAAAAAAACTTCTAGGAAAACTGGAAAACAGTGTGGCAGAAAATAGGCACAGACCAACATCTTACACCCTATACCAAGATAAAGTCAAAATGGGTACACATCCAGAGAAAGAACTATGGAGTCTGAATGCAGATTGAAGTATATTCTCTCTCTCTCTCTCTCTCTCTCTCTCTCTCTCTCTCTCTCTCTCTCTCTGTGTGTGTGTGTGTGTCTCACTCTCTCTCTCTCTGTCTCTGTCTCTCTGTCTCTGTCTCTCTCTGTGACTCTGTGTCTCTGTCTCTCTGTCTCTGTCTCTCTCTGTCTCTCTCTCTCTCTCCCTCTTTTTCTCCCTGTCCCTCTCCTTTTTTTTTTGTTTTGTTTCTTCTTTCTCATGGCTACTCCCATTGGTTCTAATTCTTTGCAACATGACTAATGTGAAAATATTTTTAACATGAATGTATATGTAGAACTTACATCAGATTGTACACTGTCTTGGAGAGAGGGGGAGAAAATTTAATATTCAAAATCTTATGACAGTGAATGGAGAAAACTAAAACTAAATAAATTATTTTTAAAGTGCCCTTAGACACTTTTTTCTTTTAATTATTTTATTATTTAATATTTTAGTTTTCAACATTGATTTCCACAAGATTTTGAGTTACAAATTTTCTCCCCATTTCTACCCTCCCCTCACTCCAAGATGGCATATATTCTGATTGCCCAATAACCCAGTCAGCCCTCCCTTCTATCACCCCACTCCTCCCCCCATCCCCTTTCCCCTTACTTTCTTGTAGGGCAGGGTACATTTCCATGCCCCATCCCCTATATAACTTATTTCTCAATTGCATGCAAAATATCTTTTTATTGAGTATCTGCTTTTAAAACTTTGAGTTCCAAATTCTCTCCCCTCTTCCCTTCCCACCTACCCTCTTTAAGAAAGCAAGCAATTGAACATAGGTCACACATGTATCATTATGTAAAAGACTTCCACAATACTCATGTTGTGAAGATTAACTATATTTCCTTCCATCCTATCCTATCCCCCTTTATTCAATTTTCTCCCTTGATGCTGTCCCTTTTCAAAAGTGTTCGCTTTTGATTACCTGCTCCCCCTATCAGACCTCCCTTCTATCATCCCCCCTTTTATGCCCTTTCCCCTACTTTCCTGTGGGGTAAGATACCCAATTGAGTGTGTATGTTATTCTCTCGTCAGGTCAAATCCCATGAGAATAAGATTCACTCATTCCCCCTCACCTGACCCCTCTTCCCTTGCAACAGAACTGCTTTTTCTTGACACTTTTATGTGAGGTAATTTACCCCACTCTCTCTCCCTTTCTCCTTCTCTCAATATATTCCTCTCTCATCCCTTAATTTGATTTTCTTTTTTTAGCTATAATCCCTTCATAATCAATTCACCCTGTGCCCTCTGTCTACATATATATGTATGTATGTGTATCTATATGTATGTATGTATGTATGTATGTATGTAAGTATATTCCCTTCGACTACCCTGATACTGAGAAAGGACTCACGAATTAGACACATCATCTTTCCATGGATAGGAATGTAAACAAAATGGTTCACCTTTGGTAAGTACCTTATGATTTCTCTTTCTTGTTTACCTTTTCATGCTTCTCTTGATTCTTGTATTTGAAAGTCAAATTTTTTATTCAGCTCTGGTCTTTTCACAGAGAAAGCTTGAAAGTCCTCTATTTTATTGAAAACCGGTATTTTGCCTTGGCCATTATACTCTGTTTTGCTGGGCAGGTGATTCTTGGTTTTAATCCTAGCTCCATTGACCTGCAGAATATCATATTCCAAGCCTTGTGATCCCTTAACGTAGAAGCTGCTATATCTTGTGTTATCATGATTGTGTTTCCACAATATTCAATTTTTTTCTTTCTGGCTGCTTGCAGTATTTTCACCTTGACCGGGGAATTCTGGAATTTTGGGATAATATGCCTGGGAGTTTTCTTTTTGGGATCTTTTTCAAGAGGCCATCGGTGGAGTCTTTCGCTTTCTATTTTGTCCTCTGGCTCTAGAATATCAGGGCAGTTTTTCTTAATAATTTCTGGAATGATGATGTCTGGGTTCTTTTTTTGATCATGGCTTTCAGGTAGTCAAATAATTTTTAAATTATTACTCCTGGATATAGTCTCCAGATCAGTAGTTTTTCTTTCTTTCTTTTTTTAAGCTATTTTTTTTTCATTATTTATTTATTTATTTAATATTTTTAGGAAAGCAGGAGCTTGTGTGAGCTCTCCCACAGTCCCTCCAAAAACCTATTTAAAATGGCTCTGAATAAATTCTAGAGCTGCAGAACCCATGAAATAACAGAGGGAAGCAGGGCTCCAGCCCTGGACAACCTGGATGGTCCCTGGGTGAGGTCTATAGAGCTGGGAGTGGAGCAGAGCAAAGCCCAGTGTGTCCTGCACTAGGACCAACCAAACTGGGAGCTAGGTGGAACAGGCCCTAGCACCCTGAATCAGTGAGCTGTTGCAGTTACCCGACTTCTCAACCCACAAACACCAAAGACAACAGAGAAGGTTAGTGGGAAAAGCTGTGGGCACAGAGTGAAAGGAGTTTGGGGTTTGGCCACCGCCCTGGGGGAAGCAGAGGTGGTGCATCTCTGAGGACAGAACTAGAGCTGCAGTTGCTTTTGGCCCCAGATCAGAGATTTTCCAATGAGATATTTCACATTGGCTTCCATTTTTCATTCCTTTGGCTCTGTTTTATAATATCTTGATTTCTCATGAAGTAATTACCTTCCACTTGCTCCAATCTAATTTTTAACGTATTATTTTCTTCAGTGGTCTTTTGGACCTCCTTTTCCATTTGGCTAATTCTGCCTTTCAAGGCATTCTTCTCCTCATTGGCTCTTTACAGTTCTTTTGCCATTTGGGTTAGTCTGTTTTTTTAAGGTGTGATTGTCTTCAGTATTTTTTGGGTCTCCTTTAGAAAGTCATTGACTTTTTTTCATGGTTTTATCACATCACTCTCATTTCTCTTCCCAATTTTTCCTCTACTTCTCTAATTTGCTTTTCCAAATTCTTTTTGAGCTCTTCCATGGCCTCAGACCAATTCACATTTTTTGGAGGCTTTTTATGTAGGCTTTTTGACTTTGTTGATTTCTTTTGGCTGTATGTTTTGATCTTCTTTGTCACCAAAAAATGGTTCTAGATTCTGAGTATGAGTCTGCATCCTTTTTCACTGCCTGGCCATGTTTCCAGCCAGCTACTTGACCTCTGTTCTTTTTGCCAGGTTATGACTGCTTGTAGAGTACAGAGTGCTTTGTCCCAAGCTTTAGGGGCTGTGCTGCTGTTTTCAGAGTTACTTCTACTCCACTCTCCCTGTAAGCTCTGTCACAGCAGTGCTCTTCTTCTCCCAGTAACCACCAACCACGATTGTGACCCAGATCCAAGCAGGGTAAAGCAAACCCTGTTCCCCTTCTCTTGTCTGCTACTTGATTCCTCCCACTGTCTGAACCAGAGACTGGGGAAGCAGCTGATACTGAAGCTTCAGTGCAGCACCACCTTTTCCTCCCACGGGGATGATGGCCGGACGTGGTCTTTGGTGTTTGTGGGTTGAAAAGTTTTGTAACTGCCACAACTCAATGATTCATGGTCCCAAGGCCTGCTCCAGTCAACTCTTGGTGTGGTCTGTCCTGCTGACCCACACTGGGCTACACTCTGCTCCCAGCACTGTGGGACAGACCCTTCCCAGTAACCATCTAGGCCATCCTGGGATGGAGACCTTCTTCCTTCTGCTATTTCAAGAGTTCCACAGCTCTAGAATTTGTTCAGAGCCAGTTTTTACAGGTTTCTGGTGGGATTTGGGGGAGAGCTCAAGCAAGTCCCTGCTTTCCAGCCACCATCTTGACTCCACCCCCACCCTTAGACACTTTAAGTCCAGATTGAGTGCTTTTCTTTTTTAAAATATAATTCTTGAAGACATAATTTTTCAGAATAGACCTGTTTCATCCACATTTTAAAAAAATGAAAAAAGAAAAGAAAAATATGAAGAATTCCAAGCTACGATGGAACACTTACATGCAGAGTATAAAGGCAAAAAAGGACATTGATATTCACAATTACTACAGCAATGCAAATGGAAATAACCACAGAAACTCAGTTGAACACTATCATTAAAACTAGCAGTCTAAATGCCTAGAGAAGACATGAAACCATGCAACTCACTCTCTTATTTTCAAAGGTATGGGATGATGTGTGTAGGACATAGCATTATGCTTTCCTATTTGGTTGATGTGTTGGCTAGTTTTGCAGATCTGCTTTTATCTCTTTCCTCTTAAAAATCATTATAAAGGGAAAGAGATATATACGGAAAATAAGATTACCTAAAAACAAAAGATAACAATGACAATGTTTTCATAAAAAGAAAATGCTTTCAAGTTTTAGATATATCCATGGTGTGATTTATGTAAAGTTCTCAAATTTTGTAATCAAGATACCTGAGTTCTGGTCCCAATTTTACAATTAGTTGCCAATGTAATCGCTCTTAAGTTTGTTTGTTTGTTTAACAGTTTCTGACCTCATTTTCCTAATCTGCCAAAGTTCTGGGGGTGTTGTAAGTGAGCTCTAAGATTCATTTCCAAAAATGACATATTATAATTCTCTTCCAAAGTAACTTAGGAAGTTACGTTGCTTCTAAAATATTATTCTGATAAATTGATTCTCTGGATTCACCATGACCTACACTTAGTAGTGAGGTAATAAATAGCTTTTAAATGAATTCCATTTTTACTACTATTCTATTGTCCAGACAGAGATGTTCCTTGCCTTATCTGATTGCTCAACTGTGTTCCCATTTTCCTTCTTGGTCTATGAAAGGTAAATCTATTTCACAAATGTACAAGGGCCTAATGCTCTGGGGTTTTATAGTCATTCTTCATTAGACTTGATTTCACATATGAATCAAGTAAGTCCATTTGCAAATGATTTCTCAAGAGAGTCAGAAATCACTGCTTTTTGAGACTTCTAGTTTGAAAATGAGTGTATCTCTCCTTTTCCATTGCCCAGAAAAGAAACAAATCAATAATTTGCCACATTGAAGTTTTCCTGTGGTACCCCAAATCCCAGCCAACTTCACCAGCTTGCCAGATGAAATTGAGCCAACATTCTTTTAGTGAACTAAATAACAGGTGACAGAAATAAAAGAGGGGGAGGGGGAAGAAATTATATCCACAAAGTGCTTTTGAATAGATGTGACAAATGCTCTGGTTCTGTCCCATGACATCTGGCATATGGTACAATCACTGCTGATTAGCCTGAAGTTTAAAGAAGATTCATGATATTGACTTACAGCAGAAAGAAATGTACAAAATTGATGTTCTGTTGATGTGAGCCCAGGTGAAATCTTTCCTTCATTCCTCTGACCAAATCAAGCATTTCACAGTTTATCTGGTTATCTGATTGAATGCATCTAGTCCTATTGCTATGAAAAATGATGCCCATTTAACTACCCCTTTTCTTGGCCACAGGGACATTAACATTTTTACAAGTGTGAGGAAGTAGTAGCTACTCGAATTAAATATGGCCAGCTTATCAAGATTAATGAGCCAGCTACAAGTATGATTTTTTCCAGCCTCCAAGAAAGGGTAAAGAAGGCACTCAAGAGTTATGCCAACCATAGTAGGGAGAGTTGAAGAGAGAAGTTAGGTGGAAGTCACAGCCATTCCACTAAGAAAATTTGTTTTCACAAATACCTTAAAACAAAGGAAGGAAAAATGAAAGCAAAAAATGTAAATTTCACTGCATTGAAAGAGACATAAATCAGGAGATGCACATCTATCTTCCTGTGCAAAGTCCAGTGGATCTCTTCAAGTAAAAAAAGAAAATTAACTTTATCCCACTTATAGTATTTGTACCAGTGTACAAATCCATTTTAAATAGAGGAGGAAATTAATTTAAAACTTCTCTATTGAGAACCGGCTTATATACATGGTACTAGTAAGGAGACAGTTGTTTTAGGGTTTTTGATTGATTGATTGTTTGTTTGTTTGTTTGTTTGTTTGTTTTTGTGGTTAGATGTTTTGATGAGACCTCCAATGCCTTTACTATTTTTCTCTCCCAATTCTTTGCCTTTTATATTTGTGATTTTTGAATATTTTATTTTAAACAATGCAAATAAAAAGAACCATTTAAAAATACAAAGGAATACAAAAATTACTTATGAAATAGTGAGTTTATGTTATGTATGATTTTCCACTACATGCATTTTGTTGTTTTTTTTCTTTGTAATTCAAATTTAACATTCTAGTTCCAGCAGAGCAAAGTGTATCTGTGTTTTCTTGAGAACTTTCTACTGTTTTCATATTTATTTTAATAATTCATTGAAATTTTCTCCTTTCCTTACATTGTTAGTATTACTATCTTGACCTTCTTATTCCTTTCTCTTTGCTAACTGAAAGAGGGAGAGAGAGAGAGAAAGAGAGAGAGAGAGAAAGAGAGAGAGAGAGAGAGAGAGAGAGAGAGAGAGAGAGAGACTGAGACAGAGACAGAAAGAGACAGAGAAAGACAGAGAGAGGCAGAGAAAGACAGAGAGAGGCAGAGAGAGGCAAAGACAGAGAAAGAGAGAGACAGAGACACATACACAGAAAAAACAAAGAAATACACACAGAGAGACACAGAGAAGCTCTCCCTAATAACCAAAAAGAAGGCACATTTATGAAAAACAAATTCACATTTTGGAAACATCCGAATGTGTGCCCTTCTGTTTAATTTTCATTTC
>JAQQSZ010000640.1:0-16104 GCA_028646595.1 Phalanger gymnotis | reverse complement strand
GGGGGGGGGGGGGAGGAAATGGGGAGAAAATTTGTAATTCAAACGCCTGTGAAAATTAATGCTGAAAACCAAACATGTCAAAAATAAATTAAAAAAAAAAAAGAAAAATGCTATCCATCTCCAGAGAAAGCACTAATGGAGCCTGAATGCATATGGAAGCATACCTTTTTTTAAACTTTATTTTCCGTTTGTGTTTTTTTTGGTCTGTATTTTTCTTTTACAACATTGACTAATATGCAAATGTTTCCCATGACTGCATGTGTGTAACATATCAATTTGTATGTCTTCTCAATGAATCAAATTGCTTGTCTTCTCAACGAAGGAAGGGAGAGAGGCAGGGAGAGAATTTGGAACTCAAAACTTTAAAAATTGCTTTTACACAGAATGAAGGAAAAAATAAAATATTAGGGATAAGGACTATCATCAGCGGTAATGTCCTACTCATAGACATGTTATTAAAACTTGAGGTGCTCCTTGGAGCCTTGGAAGTCTCCAAGTACAGGGAGAAACATTTAAGTTGACCTAAAACTGAAACCTAAGTGAAATAGCAAATTTATATTCAGACTCACAGTGTGAAAAGCAGGCATCAGGTAAGTAGGTATTACTCATGAATGTAATGAAGAATGAGCATCTCATAAGCAATGTGCACCATCTGGTGGGAATATGATAGATCTGCAAACAGGTACAGTTGCCTTGAGTGTATGTGGACTTCCCTAGAGAAATCCTTCTTTAACCTTCTAATCCTTTTCCTATTTCTTTCAAAAATATCCTTTTTATGTTACTTCCCATCAAGGGAACAAGTGCTAAGTAAATTAACCCAGTTAGTCCCATTTTAGAAAAGGAAATATTGAAAGACAAAAGGGAGATGTAAAGTCCTTAAATGCAGACACTGCTTTATTTTTGTTGTTGTAAAGCCCTATTGCCTATCATGGTGCCTGGAAAACACTAGGCATTTAATAAGTGCTACTGATTGGTGGGAAAAAAATTTGAACAAAATTACAAAGCTGTCAAGAGATTACACAGCAACACATTCTCTCATTTGCTCCTAACCTCCTCCACACACATACCACCACCTACACAAATCAGATTCTCCTCCTATTGCTCTGACTTCTCTTCTTTTGAAGAGATTCTATGCCAATTACGGACTTCTCTTTACTCTCTGAAATGTAGACAGTTCTCAAAGTTCTATGTCCTCTGGTACTGTGGTGTTATCATCTCTATAGAAAAGATTTTCAAATTTCTATCTCTGGTCCAAACTTTCCCAACTTTAGTCCTATATTCCCAATTGCCTAGCAGATAATTCTATGTGGATATCATATCTGCTTGTCCAAAACTGAAAAAGATCTCCCTTAAAACTAGTTCCTTTCTTCTGACTTCTCTTTTTATTATAAATAGTGCCACCTTTCTTTCACTCAGGTTTCAAACTTTGGAGTTGTCTTTCTTTGATTTCTCCTCTCTTATTCTCAATATGCAACCAGTCGCCAATCCTGTGGAAATTACCTGAATAAGCTTTTATCTATTCCCTTCTCAAAGTCACCACCTTTATTACCCTCACCTTTAGTTTCTCCCACTTCTGACCCATTTTACAGATAACCAATCATTTTAATTCTGCTAAAGTATACTTTTGATTGTCATCTCACTCTTCCCTACTCTGACCACCTTCAGTGTCTAGCCACCAAAAAGATCATATTCAAGCCCTAAAGCTCAAGGCTCTCACTAATCAATACATTCCCCACATTCTCTCATATATTCAAATATTTAGGTGCCCGCAATGAGCAATGCAGTGTTAGGCAATAGAGAAGATAGAAAAGATTGGCGTTTGAATCCCACAAGCATTTATTAAACATCTTCTATATACAGGACACTGCAATATGAGAAAAAGTCTTTACCCCCAAGAAGCATACATTCTACTGTGAAGGGAGGGTGGGAAATACATTTATCATCCTCTCCTTAAGAGTTACTGCCCCAGGTAAGGGTTAACTTGAATTAGTTAAAATATAAACATTTAGGGGCAGTGGATAGAGAACTGGCTCTGGAGTCAGATTTCAAATCCAGCTTCAGACACTTACTAGCTTTGTGACCCTGGACAAGTCACTAAGCCCTAACTGCCTCAAAAAAGTAAAAAAAAAAAAAAGACAAGCATTTAGTGATTTATTTAACTAAGGATTAGTCAGTTGCCCGAGGGAGTTATATATATTCCAAGCCAAATACAGCTCCGCTGATACTCAGAGACCTATATGATACTAATACAGCCCTTAGAAAACTACATCCACCACACAAGTACTCATCTTTTTCTTCACCTTGTCAGCCTCCCTGGACTAGGTCCAGTTTCCCTTACAGTAGACTAAAGTGTAGTTTTCAGTAAATCAGTATGCACTGCTTAGCTATTTGAGATACTTCAAATCCTCAGCAGGTATTCTTAAAATTAAGACTGCCTGTGGGTATGTACTTTTGTCCTATTGTCCTTGATTGACTTTGCACCTGTGCCCTAGTCCTATCCAAGAACAAATGTAACTAACTCATAGTCCCATCAGTATCCTGATAAATGACTAATGAATCATTCTCCAAACATACTGTTTATCTCATTTCCTTGTCTCACCATGCAGTTTCTTCCAACTTAATTTCCTTTCCCCTCATCTATGTACCTTCTGAAAAGGACTGATACTACTTCCATCCTTTAAGGCCTCACTCAAATACCATTTTCCTTCATGAAGTCTTTCCAAATCTACAGCAACTTTTTAGACCTCTTATCCTATTTGTCTTTTACTATAAAGGAGACTATGTCTTACTCATTTTTGTGCTTCACAAAACACCTAACACAGTACTTTATACAAAACATTTATGCTCAATTAGATATTTAGCATGAAATTTCATCTGTATTAAAAAAGAGACAACTTTTAAAATGTATCACAACTACATGTATTAAGTTCTGTTACAGGGTTTGAATCAAAAGAATGTATTCTAAAATAAAGAGAACTACCCTCACCCCCATCCCTAAAAATCTGTGCTATTAGTGTATACACATAGGACCATGGTCATTGCTTTTTATATGATTTTCGCATTTGAAAAATAGTAATAATGCCTAATTTAAGGTCAGATAATATGGTGATTAATGAACTAAATGGCCCTTGAAAAACAAATGTTGAACATTTGAATACCCTTTAAGTGTGCAAGGAAAAATTTTCTCACCCAACCTGATAAACACATAATAGCTTAAACCAGAACAGGATCTGAAATAGTGAACTCTGTAGTGTCTTACTGCTCCTGTTCCTTATTAGGATTAACTCATTAAAAGGAACTAGGACAGCTAGGTGGCGCAGTGAGTAGAGCACCGGCCAGAGTCAAGAGTACCTGAGTTCAAATCCGGCCTCAGACACTTGACACATTTACTAGCTGTGTGACCTTGGGCAACTCACTTAACCCCAATTGCCCTGCCTTCCCCCCTGCAAAAAAAAAAAAAAAAAAAGAACTAGGGAATTAACATTAACTATTACTACTATACTACCTGGGGTATTGAGAAGTTAAATGACTTGTCTAGGGTAGTCACAGGGTCAGAAGCTGAACTTGAACCCAGATTTAATGTATTAAGCCAGAAGCTGGCCTATCCACTGTATCACAGTGCCTCTCTCTTATACATTGTTTTAAAGTTCTAATGTGGGCCTATAAATAACTTTCCAATAAACAAGGTGGAGCTGTTTTGAAAAGAGAAATGTACATTACAGTCTGTTGTTCTGAAAAATCTCTATAATACATATATAACAAGAACAGAGGAAAACGGCATATTTTGAGTGAGTCAAAGTGTGATGGCCATAGGATACAAACAAACCTTAAAAGAACTGAAAACTACAAATAACCATATGCAAAGATTGCTAATTACTAATGAGTGAAATGTAAGCCAGAACTCTTGAGGCTTTCACTTCACATCTAGCAAATTAGCAAAGATGGCAAAAAGGAGAACAGTGAGTGTTAGAAGGGCTACAGAAAGAAAGGCACATTAATAAACTCTAAGTAGAGTTATCAATTTGTCTGATTATTTTGTAATGTAGCTACAGACAGTAAGGAAAAAGTCCATGCCCTCTGACTAAGATAAAGACTAAAGAACTTACAGCAGCAATTTATGTAATAGCAAAGAACTAGAAACAAAACAGATGCCCACTGACTGGGAAATGGGTCAATAAATTGTGACACATAAATGCAATAGAATATCACTACACTGTAAGGTATGACAAATATTAAGATTCAAAGAAGCATAGGAAAATTTACATAAACTGATGCAAAGTGAAGTAAGCAGAACCAGGAAAATACACTAACACAAAAAAAGGACAAAAACCCCAAACTGAGTGCTGTGCTTTATAAAGATGCAGTCTGGCACTAAATAAGAAAAAAAAATACATCTTTCTTTGCAGAGGCAGGAGACAATGAACAGTGTTAAGACTTAGTTGATGTGCTGGTTAGTTTTGTTTCAAGTTAAGGGGGTAGGGTTTGGGTTGAAGTTGAGGAGTAAATGATTTATCTAGATTCAAATCTTGCTTTGGCCAGTGATGACTATGCTATTGTAAAGATAACTTCATCTTACATGATGATATAGTTTCCCCTTCTGTAAAAATGAAGTTGCCACACCACACCAGTTATGACAAATGTTGTATGGATTAATAAATCCATAGCAAACTCTAGGTGTGTGCTGGTAAGCAAAATGGGCTCCTTAGCACTTAGTTCAACAGGTGCCCTTGAGGAATTTGGCTTTTGTTTGCTTTGAGTGATTCAGCTATTTCATTGAATCTTGCTAAGTGCTAAGCCCCAGGCCCAAAGCCCTATTAGGTGTAAAACCTATGTGGGTGTGGATTGATGACCCCACAAAGATAATTTTGTATACTAAGCAATACAACCTTATCAGGTTTGATAAATCTTCAGGGATAAAGGAAAGGAAATTATTAAGCATCTACCATATGTAGAACTCTATGGAAGAGAGAAAGTTAATTTAAGATAATGCCTCTGCCCATATGAAGTTTACAATCTTAGTGTAAAGAGATAAGACAAACACAGATAACTATAATAAACCATGTAAGTGAAATAAAGATGTAAAACAAAGTGCCATGCAAAATATGATGGGACAGATCCTTACTGACTAGAGGCAGAGTGGCACCAGGCTTCAGAGAACACTGACTGCCAACCAAAAGAACTGAACTTTATTTAGTAGGCAACATTTTTGAGCAGGAATTATACGACCTTATTTATACAAAAGAAAGGTTATTCTAGGAGTGGTATAGATCAGGGCTGTCCAACCTTAGGTTTTTATTGAAACAACAGACAATATATTTTTGATTTGCCATTTTAGTGAGAGCTCTGTGGTAGCTCAGCTTCATTTACTAAAGCATTTATGTAAATTTCTATGCATAGGGGGACCGCAAAAATTGCACTGCAGGGTCGCATTTTGGACAGTCCTGGTATAGACTGAAGAGAGAATAAACTGGCAGATGATACTTACACAAGGCAGCTAAGATCTGCCAGATCATCAATGAAATCAAACAACTGACTGATGTCATATGTGATGGAGGGACTGTTGGGATTCATTCTCTTCAGATGCTCTTCATACATTTTACAAACTCCTAGGAAAAGAAAAACAAGATCTTATACAAATTTCTGGGTTTGAACAATATGTTAATGTAAAGTTTACAAAGACCTAGGATATTTTGGGGAGATGCACTATAGGTGTGGACTAAATTTTTTTCATTTTCAGACATGACTGGTGTGTTTTGCTGTGTTTTGTTTGATTGTACCCAACTGAAAGAAAAGGAGGGTTCTAATGACAGGATTGGGGATATGTAGAGTTACTGGAAAGGGACAGCAGCACAAGAATGGAACATTTAGAAATAATTTAATAGGAAAAAAAATGACACCTGTTATTTACTAGGTGTGTGACCATGGACAAGTCATTTAAACCCTGTGAGACTCAATTTCCTAATCTGTAAAATTAAGGATACTAGCAACTCTACTATACACCTCACAGGGTTATTGTCAGTATCATATGAAATAGTGCATTTATGTAAAGTACTCTTGAAACTTTCAAGTATGATATAAAAACCAGCTATTATATCTACCTGGGCAAATAAAAGACAGTGTACTTACAGTGATGCTTGACAGGTAGGGTTTGTTTTGGTTTTAAATGGAAATGAGGCTAAAAAAACTTTAGAAAGCAATTCATTACCATAAAGTTAGGCTCGAGTCAATTAGCAGAATTAGGGAATCTACACACAATCTTTGTTAATTTTTGATGTTCATTAAAACAAGATCTTTGAAGTAGGGAAACCTGCCTCATCCTCACAAGGAAGGGAATCCATTGCTCCTTCCTAAATTCTATCTTCTAAGGCTCCTTTAGTATAAAAGGACAACAAACTCAAATCAACAAGCAATTAACTAAGTGCTTAGGCCCTGGGGACATAAATACAAAAAGGACAGTCCTTGTCCAAAAGCAGTTTACATTTTACTGAATGAATATAACACTGCTGGTAATTTGGAAAAAATATTTTATATTCTTATTCCTTTACAAAGATTGTAAGCTTAATTATGGTTAATAAGCTCATGACTATCAATACTATAGTGAAGGGGTCAGCAAACAATGTGCTGCGAAAAGGCAGCTAGGCCAGTAGTTTGCCAACTCCTGCTATAATGCAACTTGCATAGATCATTCAACTAACAACTCACCAAAAGACAGCCATGACTGTCAAAAGGCTCTCAAAAAGCAAAACATATAATCTTTTATTTTAGAAGGAAGATCCTTCTCTTATGCCTTATCATGGCATGATGACCCTAGGTTCATGAAGGTTAGGCCAGTAGAATATAAGCTCTTAAAGGTTCTACCAAGCTGCAATAACTTCATGTATGGACTGGGCAAGACTGATTATAACCAAAGAAAAATTCTGAAAGGCTCACTGATAGGCTGATCACATATTTGGCCACAATGATTCATAAAGACCCTCTACCAAGTCAGAGTGTGGTTGTGATTTTCTAGTTGAGGAAGTACTCACACCTACAAATCCACAGATCTTTAAAACAATGATGAAGCATTAATTTGAGCAATGCTCATCACTGAATGCTCTTTCAAAAAACCGTAACACGTGCAAAGTGTATGTTCCTGTTACCAGAACATCAGAGCCAGCATAATCAAGACAATGCACAGTGGGGAGCTGCCATGAGAAGCACACGCTCAACTTAAAAGCGGTCTGGTGAACAGGCATGTGCATCTCTGATACATGCTTTGCCTTTATAAGGGTGATTAATCTTCAGGAATGTCCACCTAGTAGCCAAACCTGTTTGAGAACTAGCAATTAACTTGAGACCCTCTCCAGAAACCACAGGCACTTTGGGTAAAAGTTGGGGTACTATGGTTACAAAATGCTGTTGTCTTCATAGTCATATTGAGAGCAGTAGGAAAGGGATCATTTGCTGACAAAAGTTATGGACCTATCTGACTCATCAGCAATGAACTCCATTACATATTAAATCTTTTTGTTCTAGACTTCGTGTGCTCTGGATGGTTCATTAAATTTTAAAAATAACATTTGTTAGTTTTCATTATGAGGGTGTCACCCTAACATAGCAAAAGCATGATGATAAACTGGACTTCATTTATGGGGTTCTCTATTCTCACCTATATAGATCACATAACATAGCCTGTGATTATCATTTGCAGGAAAAAAAAACCGACCATTTGGTTGGGAGAGAATTTCATACAGACTCAATGTACAACTATGCTACCTGCTTTAAGATATCAACCTGAATTTAACCAGAACTCATGAGGTGTGCTAATGAAACACATTTTTGTTTGTGGCTCTTAGAAATTACCTAACTCCAAAGAAGAGATATGAAAAGATCTACCCCCAACTTTATAGATGTCAGATCCATAAGTGGAGAACATTACATACAAGGTCAGATTTTTTTCAATGTGTTCAATGGTTTTGGTGATACTCTCCCTCTTCCTTTTAATGTTAAAAAAAAAAACTTGTCTTGTAAGGGATGGTTTCTTTGAGAGGAGGGAATATATAGGATGTAAAACCAAAAGATTTCAATACCAATATTTTAAAAAGAACATCAATCTCATGGCCTTTCACCCCATGTATATCAAGTAATTTTTGCAGGAGGGAAAACCTCACACAACTAGTGATAACTTACCTTCCATGCATTCATTCACTGACTCGTAATCAGCGTAAGTTCGGCCTTCTGGCCTCTTGGTAGGTTGTACCAACAAAATGGTATGAGACTGCAGAAGAAAAAGGCAAATTCAATATAATTTCTTAGCAAAATTTGAGTGATCAAAGTATAATCTTAAATTCACGTTCAACTGTTACCAAGACATAAAGGAGTATAGTTCATTTCCTGAATATTTAGGCACTTCATACTGATTCGGATTCTCTTTTTAAGGTCCCATGAGACCATTACTTGGCAGAAAATAAAAGCCACCAATCATTCCTTGAAACTAGATTCTGTATTCTGAAGCTAAATTTTGCTATTCTTCTTTCCTAAAGAATTGAATCATACATACTCCTTTTCAGTCTCTTGCTACCACCTAAACCCAAGTCATAGCCTATCACCTAGTAAGTTACAAAAGATTTTAATGATTCCCCACCTACATTTCCTCATAGCTCATCCTACACACACACACACACACACACACACACACTGACATTTTAGGAAACTAAAGTGCTACCTTTCACACATCATCCTTATGGGCAAAAACTTTCAGTGGCTCCCCATGGTCTATAGCGGGAGTCAATAAAATCAAGCTTTGACCACCTGTAAGCTGAGTGGTTTTTACATTTTAATATAATTTTAGCATATTTAATAATGTAAAAATCTTAGCTAAGGGCTCTATAAAAACAGGCAAGGCCACACTTGGCCCTTGGGCCTAAGTTTGCTGACCTCTGGTTTACTCAGTAAAGTTCAAACTCTTTTGTATAACCTTCAGATTCCTCTGTATCATCTTATCTCATCTGCATCATCTTACCTCTGCATCAACTTATCTTTTCCAGCTGTACCTCATACTACCACCTAGGACTATTCATTTGTTATTAGTTATTTGTGTTTATTATACTTTGCCTAGCAGACCAAGTTCTGTGAGGGCAGGAACCACATTTTCTTTATCTCTGTATTTCCTACATATCTCTGGTGAAACACTTGGCTACCCAAGAGATGCATAATGTTGATAGATTACAGCCACCTTTTCTCTCCAACTCCCCTATGAGTGTTATTTTGATGGGAAAGGTTAGTTTTTATTTAGGCAATAGCATTATTTAGATGCTTCAAGTTCAAATTGGTAGTTTGATAGAAAGAAAAGATGTCCTTTCCTAATCTAAAATGAGCTGCTCACAAATCAAATGTCTGACGAGTAATGGCAGAATCATGTAGTGACTAAAGATTGTCTGAGAGCCAGGAAGACTTGGGTTCAAATTCAGCTTCTGACAAATAATGGCTATGCAACTCAGGCAAATCACTTAATTCCTTAGTCCCCCACACAACTCTCTAATATTCTAAGCTGCAGAACATTTGAACCACGTTGGTAGAAAAGGTCTTCCTTACCAGGAGTTAAGGACAACAACCAGCAGCAGCAGCACAGATTTAGCCAGTCTGTTTTTTACTTTTCTTTTACTTTTAACCAGGACCCAACAGTTTTGATGATCACTGCTTTATAACATGGTTTGAGGTATGGAAGTGCTATTCCCTTCCCTTTTATTACTACTTTTATCATTATTTTCTTTTAGAGTATAGACCGTTTTTTTCCGTTTGTCTAGCCCTATAAATTAACGCTTTGGCAGTAAGATTGGTAAGGCAAATTTGTAAATTCAAACTTTAATACTGATGTGGCCCCAACATGAGCAATGGCTATCCTCCAAATATTGTCTGCCTCTATTTCTATAAAGTGTTTTCTAATCATGTTTATATGTCTTTAGTGTTTTGATAGACTGACTCTCCCGGATACATATTTTGTAGTTATTTGGAATGGGATTTTTCTATCGTTTCCTCATGGTTTTTTGTATTACAATATAAAATAATAATGACTTGGGGATTTATTTTATATCTTGCTACTTTACTGAAGCTAATACTTAATTATTCCTTTGGCTGATACTATAGAGTTTACTTAAAAAAAATCTTATCTTTACTGACATCTTTTGTTTTTACATCACCTTCATTTCCAAATGTAAATCGCTCCCTCCGTTACTCAACAAGTCATCCCTTGTAACTAAGATTTAAAAAAAAATTAAATTAAAAAGCAGTCCAGCAAAATCTACCAATACATTAACTATGTCTGACAGGATATGCAATATTCTATACCCATAGCTCCCCACCTCTGAAAAGAGGCAAAGAAGTGCATTTCTCAACTTTCAAGGACCAATTTTGGTAATTATAATCATATGGTATTCAGGTTTTTTTTTTCCCTTTCAATTTACATTCTAAGTAGTTTGACTGGTACAACACTAAACCTGTAAGTTAATTTAAGCAATATCATTTTTTCTTACATTGTCACAGCCCAACCATGAGTAACAGAAAGTCTTCCAATTATTTAGAACATCTTGTTTCTCTGGAGTGTTCCATTAAGTCTTGAGGGTATCTGAGCAGACTGAATCCTGGCCTTTGTAATTATTTCAAACAGCTTTTCTTTTTCTATTATTTCCTCCTAGATCTTGTTACTGTTCTATAGTTGTGTAGGAATTTCATTTTTAGCCTTCTACTTTATTGTTTCCATTAGTCTCTTCATTGACTCTAAGCTTTGCTAAGTAACTTATGATAATTTTGCTCCTTCTTTGCCACTATTTATGACTTCAATTTTTTTTTCATATCTTATAGCATTTTGAGAACTGTGTCAAATAACAGAGAGGACAGCTTTGCTTTAGTCCTGTGTACCTAGTGAGAAGGCTTTTAGTGTGCCTCTTTCATTTCAAAATATGCTAGGTTTTGGTTGTAAACACTTTTAAACATATTTTAAAATGGTCTTTTTCTACCTATGCTTGTAAGTTTTTTGGCATTTGTGTTGTCAGAGGCTTTTTCTGGATCTTTTGCTATAATTGTGTGGTTTTGTTTTTAACCTGACTTTTTAGGTTAACTGCTTTCATAATTTTGAACCATACTTACACCCTGGCATAAATCCATTTTTATCAGTGAAAATTTTTTTGGAAATACGGTCTTTTTGTCAGGATTTTATCTAAACTTTCTGTTTAAATATTCGTTAGTGGTAGTGGCAGCAGTTATCTTACTTTGCTTTATTGTTTGGTTTATTGTTTGAATACTAGGATCATATTTATCTCATAAAAGTAGGTAGGTGGAGTGAAAATCAGGAACATAAACTACCTGAAGAAATCCCTATTTCACAAGAAATACAGGAATAAATTGGGCAAAAAACAGGTTTAGATATACATCTAAAACAATATATCATAATAAAGTTCCAAAAGGATTGTAGCCTAAAGAGTAAAAATAAAAAAGGTCACGTCATTTTAAAAAATGGAGGAAGATGGAAGTCAGTATACCTTTTACAATTATAACTAGAGGGAAATTCTTAAGCAAGAAAGAGTTAACAAACTAAACAATTTCAATCACACGAAATAGAAAAGTTATTGCATTGACAAAATCAATGAAACTAGGATAAGTAAATTATTGATTAGAAGGGAAAAAACATCTTTGCATCAATTATATCTGCCTATGTCTGACAGTTAACAAAAAGAATTAATTCTAAGGTATAAAACCAAAATGCATTCCCCAGTAGAAAAGTGGTCAAAGTATATGAACAGTTCACGAGAGAACTTGCAAGCTATTAACAACCATATGAAAGATTGCTCCAAATTACTAATAACTTAAAAGTAAATCAAAACTCTGAGGTTTTATCTCATAGCCAGCAAACTGCTAAAGATGACAAATGACAGACATACTTCATGTTGGAGGGGCTGTGGGATGACATACACACTAACAATGTTGGTGGAGCCATGAAGTGGTACAACCATCATGGAAAACAATTTTGAATTATGTGAAAAGTGATCAAATTATTCATATCAGAAATTTGGAGAAACTAGTTAAGACTCATAAGAATTGATAAACAGTGAAGTAATTATAACTAGGTAAATACAATGATTACAAAAACCAAAAGATAAAATGAAATTCTACCCTATGTAATTATAATTATTAATCTTTGGTCCTGAAGAAGAGTAGTAGTAGGGCACTGTGCATATGTTGCATACACTGCAACCGCAGTTCTCACACTTTACATTTTTAAAAATTATTGAGAACAAATGACATGTTTATGTTTAATATTGATATTTATCATATTAGAAATGAAAACTGATGAACTTTAAAATATTTAATTCGTTTAAAAAACCAATAAACTTATTACATGCTAATTAAGCTTTTTGGGGAAAAAAATCCCATATTTTCCAAAACAAAAAAAAGTGTTAAAAATAATGTAATTATTTTATATATTTTTGCAAATTTCTTTAATGTCTGGCTTTGCTGCTTCTGTGAATGCTTCTGCATTCGCACTTTTGAGACATGTTGTTGCACTGAATTATGTGAAGAAAAACCAGCCTTGCAGAGACAAGTAATTGGAAAAGGGAAAAGTATTTTAAAAGGGAAATATAACTGTAACATTATTATAGGTTTGACTTTTTGGTTCCCCTGAAAGGGTCTCAGGGATCCTGGAGAGTCCAAGGACCACACGTAGAGAAAGGCTAAAGGGTAAGATATGGTCAATGTGTTTGTTTTGCTTAACTCCTCACCCCTTGTTATAAAAGAAATGTCAATGTGGGATGGGGATGAAACTGACAAAAACAAAACAGATCAATAAAAAGTTAACAAGCATGTATGGATTTGCCCCATCAGTTAGATATGGTAATTAGGACCATCATGCTGCACACTGGTTGACACAGTGCTAGTAGCTTGCTGTTTATCTCTTAAAATATGACCTCTTAAAATAAGAGGCTGAATTTAAATAATTCTTAAGTCTCTTCACATTCAGTACATTCCATAATATTACTACAATCTTTCTTTTCACCCTCCTTTCTCACTACTCCCCATATTTTAGATAAAAAGGCCATTCCCCAAACACTGGATATATTCCTGGCTCTTTCCCTTTCCCATTATCTTCCTACCTATCCTAAGCACCTTCTATCGAAATATTACCCTTCATTCAAGAAGCAAGATCAAAGCCCACCTCCACAGAAACCTTCCTTGTTTGATATCCAAATTATCCAATTACTTGAGATCTGAATTCTTCTACAGCACTCTGCACCAGTCTTGTGGTATTTATCACTCCCTAGCTTATGACTTTTGCAAATTTGATCACTCTTGTTTAGGGGCTTAAAGACTATGTATTGGTTTATCCAATTCTAAATCCATAATGGCACTTAGCCTGTTTGAATATATTTAAGAGATAAATAGTACAGACTTATTTTTATAATAAAGATTTTTCTTTTTTCCTTTTGTATCATAAGATACTTTTTTATTTTACTCTTTCCTCATAGTAGTTTGCAGAGTTTTCCAGAGATATTTTATTTTAAAGCCAATCACATTAGTCTCAAATCCAGTTATATTCTATTGGCCATATTAGTTCTCCAGAATTCCTCATGAACTTTTTTTGGACTTTAACCAACAAAGTTGCAGTTCTTTTTACCATGTATTATAGTAAAAGCTATGCTAATACCAAATCTGAGGAAACAAATGGCTACCTAGGTAGAGAATTTAGGAAAATCTTTTATTTTCACTCTTAATTATTTTCCCCCCAAAAAATCTATAATTCTAGGTAATGTAATTCATTCTAGCATTGCTAGTTCATTTTTCAGCCTTCCCAAATATAATCTAACGTGACAAAGTCTAAGACATTTTGTTTGTTTCTTCAATTTCTCCATCCTTTAAAGCCCAACTCAAATCTCATCTTCCCCATGAAGTCTTCCTGAAACTAACTGTTCTAAAAGGACCTCACAATAAAGCTGTGCAATTCCCTAGGGTATTTAAATGCAGCTTTGAACATTACCACCTAACTACTAACAAGTAAGTGCCTAAGCTCAAGTTTGAATCCAGGGTAGTGCCCTATTCTTGCACCCCCTGCAGAGTGCCCGGCAGATTGAGGAGGTGCTTTTGAAATGGTTATAGAATAAATACCATAGTAGTTCATGCGGTCGCACAATTAAAAGACCTATATTTCTATTTAGAAAGCGTCTCAAAACTCTACAAAAACAAAGACTGTTTAATGTAGTCGTGAAATGCAAATTTTTTCACAACAAAGCTAATTTCAATTTCTCTGATTCCCATTTTAAATTCTAATCTGACTAAAAAAATGACTCCAATGTGTATGGGCAGGAATAAGTTGTTGTCAGGAGCACCTTTACTTTTTAATTAGTTTGCTCTATTAACACAATATTTAAGACATCAATAAAAGTGTGAAATACTGAAAATACTACACAGAAAGACATAAATGTTACTCAGTGTCGAGGTTATTTTTTGCTCCAACTCCAACTCAGCAAGGACTAAATAACTGCCTACCTACTTTTTGCAAGGCACTATGCCTATAAGATTCATTTACACTTATATACCAAGATCCTCCAAATCTTAAAACTCAGGGGTTGCAGAATAAAAGACACTTATTTAGCACCTTACGTATCTAAGTTCATTTGGTTTGCAAACTCTTAAGTTACACATCTCTTTAGATATTCCACCCTGATTTGGGGAAAGCACGGGTAATAAAACATAAAAGAGCGGTAATAGGAGGGGGTGAGGAGAAAAAAAGTACAGCGCTAAAGAAACCAAGAACTAGATTAACAGTTAAGGAGAAAACCAGAGGGCCCCAGCACCATAAGTGGTAAGTGGCAACTCCAACTCCAAGGTCAGTTCCCTGACTGCTCTGCATAACACGCGCATTACTTCTAAAATTCTCCATGGATTTTGGAGGGAAAACCTCGCGAGCTGTCGCCGCTGCCTCTGGGTAGGGGCCCGAACGGAGGGATGGAGATGGGAAGCAGGCTCCTCCCCAGTATCATCCAGAGCTTGCCGGATCGGAGCGCGTTACCTCCGCGGCCTCGCCTCGCTCCCCGGGGCGGGAGCGCGCCTGCCTCTGGCCTGGCAGCTACGGCTCCCGAGGCCGCCCACATCGTGGTAGGGGATTCCGAGCCAGGCGCGGAGCCGCTTCCCGGAGGGTGTGTGAGCGGTCAGGGATTGGGGGGGGGGGTCGCTCGGCCACAGTATGGGGCGCTGGGACCAGTCCCCGAAGCCGGGGGAAGGGTGGAATCATAAGGGTTAGGGGAACCTCCGGTTCGGCCCTTCCAGGCTAGGGTTAGAATTTGGGGTTGGGGGCACCCGCCGAGGCCTCTCTCACCATCGTGTTGAGCTCCGCCGCTGCCGCCGCCACAGCCACTGCACACGAGCTAAGCCGCAACAGCGCTAACAGCCAATCCCCGCGAGAAGAGCCACCGGAAGTCGGCGGCGCCGCAACGCGAGAGCACCCCCTAGGAGACTAGAGACCCATACCTTCGACAGAGTTGTTGACGCCTGGCTGGCCATCTTTGATGAGGGGAGAAAGACGGCTGGGGAACCTTTCGGCTTAAGCGCGGATCTTGTTCTCTCCAGGACGCTCAATATTAGGCTTCTATGATCAGATATCCATTCCAGGGGACCAGCTGCTCACGGAGCGACAGAGATCCAGCCCCACGAGCCCAACTCAAAGATGGCGGCTGGCTGGGTCGAGGAGAACCAAAAGTAGGTTGTATCTGGGAGAGGACGGTTGTGACCCGGAAGCAACGTTTAGAGGAGGAGGAAGAGGAGGAGGAGGAGGAGAGTGCGGGGGCGGGGAGGGAAATGTCGAGATCCGGAAGTGGATGTCTGGAGGAGGTGCCACTTGGCGGCTATGGCTGCAATGGCGGCAGCGACGGAGGAGGCTCCGGGCCGAAGCCGGGCAGCTTGGGGGACCCCTGGGTATAGGCCAGAGACTGGTTACTGTACACGCTTCTGCTGAATCCTCCCCCGAGGTTCCAGTTAGAGAACTGCGGCCTACGTTCCCCAGCCCTCTAGACACGGAGGAGAGTTGGCCGGTGCTGGTGGGCTGCTCTGGGCCCCGGGGGTGAGAGGGGGGAGGTC
>JAQQSZ010000639.1:0-16105 GCA_028646595.1 Phalanger gymnotis | reverse complement strand
CCTGTGAAAATCAATGCTGAAAACTAAACATATTAAAAATAAATTAAAAAAAAAGAATAGGAGTACTTTAAAATTAATATGAATAACCCTTTATCTAGTTTGATTTGAAAGAGAAACATCAAATCAGCAACCTAAATTTTTTAAAAAGTGAGCATTTGAAACAAATAAAAAGATAGGAACTCATTAGAAATTATTTTACCTTATTTATGTCAACAAAATAATAACATGAAATGGATAAATATATATAAAAATAAAAATATACACGTTCTCAAAACTAGATATACTTAAATAATTCAATCTCAGAAGAAATTGAATAAGCCACAGCTGAAGTCCAAAAGAAACATACTAAGGAACAGATGGACTTACAAGCAAATTCTATCAAACACTCATAGCACAATTATTTTGAATACTATGTAAACTGAAAACAATAAGAAGCTTTCCTAAAATCTCTTTCTATAAAAAAAAAAGTAGTCTGGATGCCAAAAGCAAAGGGAAACAAACCAAAGAAATAACATTATAGCTCAGTGTTCCTAATGAGTATAAATGCAAAAAGAATTATTAGCAACATGGCTAGAATATTTTTAAATTATTATGTAAAATGGTAAGATTGAATTTGTGCCCAGAATGAAAGGTTAATTAATAATAAGACAGCTAGTTAAAAATTACAATTACAGAACCAGAAGAATAATTTAAACAATAATAAAAAAATCACAAAAAAGACTTTAAAAATATTATGAATTCTGATAAAAGTAACAACCAAGCAGAACTCTAGATCATGTATGATGAACCACATCATACTTCTCCTAACAGAGATATGATGGATTTAAGGACTATAAAGAAAATTACAGTTTTTGGATATGGCCACTCTGTGAATTTGTTTTGGTTGACTATGCTTTTTTCTTCTGTTTTTTTTTTTTTTAATACAGGTGTGTACAGAGTTTTAGTTATGAAAAGGCATACCAGAAATTTCAAAAAAAGAAAATTGAAAGAAGAGGATCAATGAAATATACTGAACATTTTTCAATGTACAAATGACTGAAGGAAGCAGAGATAAGCAAGATAACTCTGAAAGTAAAGTATTTAATATACATTATTTCATATACAATTTCCTTTTATGTTCTTTGTACAAGGAAACATAAAATTTTAAAGCATGAAAGCAAAAGCATTAATAATGTATAGTAAATAACATCAACATTTAGAATATGCAAATAAATGACTTCTAAAAACATCACTCTTTAAAAAAATCTGATATGAAAGGTTTAACTTTGTCTACAATGCCAGATCCTGTGTTTACTGGGGAGAGCAGTATAATACAATTTATAGGGGAAAACACCCAACAAAGTGTGTTTTGGTTTTTTTTTGTTGTTTGTTAGTTTGTTTGTTTTTTGTTGTTGTTAACCTGTATTCACTATCCTAGGGAAGATATTGGCCTTCCTGAATGGAAGAATGTTTTCAAAGTCAGAAATGAGGACTGAAATAACAAGCAATGGCCTGAAGAACCAGGAAGTGACTACTACTCAACTAAGTTCTGGTGCTTCTGGGTGGAAGAAAAGAATTAGCTCACAGCGCATAGTGATTTGCTATTGTCACTTTGCTCTTTCAGCGTAAGTAAAAATCTTCTTCAAGGAGATGCTACTTTTTCAGAATCCTTAATAGAGGGAACTTACCACTAAAGATTTAATACTTTGCTATTTAACAAGTAAAAGTTATTTTTCTGAACAAAATGTATTTATTGCATTCTTAAGTAATTGACCTTTTGTAGCCTCTGACACTATCACTGGCCCTCTTCTCCTTGATATTCTCTTATCTATATAGGTATTCATGACAATGATATCTCCTGATTCTAATCCTACCTATCTGACCATTCTTTTATCCCCCTTGCTGTATCTTTATCCAGATCATGTCCCATAATTGTAGGTATCTCTGAAGGTTCTGTACTGTGGGCTCCCTTTATTTTTTCTGTGAACTATTTCACTTGGTAATCTCATTATCTCCTATGGTATCAATGATCATCTCTCATCAGATAACTCTTAGATCTACTTCTCCAGTCCTAACCTCTCTAATTATCTCTAGTGTCATATCTCCATCAGCCTGCTAAGGATCTTAAACTAAAGGTCTCAAACATCTTAACTTCATCGTGTATAAAACAGAATTCATTATCTTTTCCTCTCCACCATCCCATCATTCAAACTTCTCTATTGCTATTAAGAGCACCACCATACTCTCAGTCTCCCACACTCAAAACCTAGGTGTCATTCTTGACTTGTTACTTTCTGCCTCCCCTACATTCAATTAATAGTAAAAATAATAAATACATAGTTAACATTTGTCTAGTGCTATTTTCCAGGCAACATACTATGTACTTTTATTATTTGGTCCTCACAACAACCCTGAGGGTTAGATGTAATAATAATAATAAAATAATAATTTTAAAGATGATTTGAAAGATCTGGAAATTGAGAAAAAATAGAGAGATAAAGCGGCTTCCCAGAGTCCCACAGTCAGTTAAGTGTCTGAGACTGTATTTGAACTCATGTCTTCCTGATTCCAGTATTAGCACTCTATCTACTATGCAAACTAGTTGCCAATTGTTTCCAATTAGTTGTCAAATCCTGTCATTTCTACCTTCATGGTAGAAGCCCTTTCATTTTACCTTCTCATATTCTCCCCCTTCTCTCTTCTGACACTTCTACTACCTTGGTGCAAGGCTTTGTCTGATACCTGGACTATTATAACAGCCTTCTCCTTCATTTCCATGACTAGTTTCTATAGACTCTAGTCCATTATCTGCTCAGCAGTTGAATTCTTCTTAAAGTAGAGATCAGACCATATCCCTCTCCTATTCATTAAACTCAGTGGCTATCACTTCCAGGATCAAATATAACCTTGGTTTCTAAAACTCCACATAATCTGACTTCTTTAAGCCTTTCTGGTCTTTCTACACATTACCACCCTACACATGCTCTATGACCTAATGTCATTAGTCTACTTGCTGTTCTACTGATTTTCTCCAAGTTTTATGTTGTATTTACTTTGTTTGTATATAGTTGTTTGCATGTTATCTCCCCTATTAGACTGTCCATTTCTTGAGAAGGGGAAATGATCTTTTTTTTTTTTTTGCATTTCTTCATACTACTATCAGTTAGCCTAGTGACTGACACTTAGCAGGATCTTAATAATGCCAGTTGAATTGATTTGACTTGATTTCTCATATTGAGTAAGTATGAGAGGGAGGATTTCAACTCATTTATTCATAACTCCAAATCTAATCATCAATTCATTGTCATATTGGCTTTGAAAGGAAATTTGAATTTATCAAGAACATTTGGATTATTGGATTAATTATATTGGATATCATCAAGTTATTAATTTGATTTTTTTTCATTTCTAGAACAAAGGTCATTCTCCTCATCATGGAATAGAGAATTAAAATAAGAATCATATATCTCTCCTATGAACAAGATTGATTTTTCCTCCTGTTCATATATTTTTAAAGATATCCTTAACATAGCTTCTCTTATGTAATCATATGGATTTAATGTGTTATAGCCAACTCACATTCTTCAATTTTATTGACTTTTAGCTTTGTTTATTAGACTTTTATGTTCTGTGAATTTTAGCCATATAACATCACCAGAAAAATACTCTGCCTATGTGTATATAGATAGAAAGGTATTGATTTGTATCTGTATAAATATTTTATACGGATATGTGTGCGTACTCACATGTACATATATGTTGTTAAATGAACTGCTCTTATAAGTGTGGCTGTATTGTTGACACCCTCCTGGTTCAGGTTTGATGTTAGGATGAAATGAAACACTCATAAGTCCTTTAAAGAAAGAAAGATTACTTTGGCCCAAACACAAAGAATATTTCACAAGGATGTAGTCCTATTTTCCTTCCTTGAATATAAACACCAGGACGTCATCAGTGTATTGCACATCTGGTGGTATTATTAGATAGTAGGTGCTGGACTTTTTGCTACTCTTAATCAGGAAGCTGAATCAAAGGACTAGCCTTCAGGGAACCCAGAATTAAAGTTGAATCAGTAAAATGCTAGTCCTATTACAAATTGCATATCAAAATACAGACAAGAGGTAATCTTTATTTACCATTTTTTCTCAATATAGCATAGGCCCAACTCTTTTAGATAATTTTGGATCTCACTTGAGGAGTTTCCTGAAATGTTTCTGAGCTTGATGTAATCAGTACCATGTTATCTGAATATGTGAACACCTGAGAAAATTCACTTTATGTAGAATATCCCTTTCTGCCTTGGGCTTCTGGATATTTTTTCTAGAGTATTGGACTTCTTACAATAGGTGCTTTTGAAGAGTTCTTGCAAATTTTCATGTCTCTGTGTTTTAAGCTTCATGTGATTTTAATGATCAGATAATCATTGAACATTATCTGTTACCTCTTTAATTGAATATTATATACCTTTGGCATGTGAATGGGAGACATTTTCTCTGAGGACTGCATTTGATGTAGGGTTTTGCTCTACTGAATCAAATTCTTCTCGAGAATCAACAAACATCCTCTTCATTGATCAATTAATGGTATAATGATAAAGATATGTGTGATTTGCTGTGGACTATTGTCTGTGAAATCTATTGGGATTATCCGCTACCATTCTTCTTCTAAAACTTTTTACAAACAGGTTTATATTCTGAAAGTATTGCCTTGGCTTTTATTTCTCTCAGCTCGACAAGGAAATAAAAGGTATGCAAAGTTCTTAGCCTCTTTTATCCCTGCTTTTTTAGCCTTTTTTTGTTCTCAAGTAAGACGAAAGAAGCAGGCTTACTAAGCTTCCACATTTTTGGGCTTAGGCAGAGGAGCATATTAAATATTCTCTAAGGATTGAACTCTCATTTGCTAGTCCATCACAGCAATATCTTATTTTCTTACATTAGGGACTTCCCCATTTACTGACACATTTAGCTAAATTGTTTTTAATATAAAAAAATTAATGAACATTTTGCCTCACTTCATTTGCTAGAGGTGGAGACAAGATGGCAGAGAAAAGGCAGCAATCTACCTAAGCTTTCCACATAACACCTCCAAACACCTTTAAATAATGCCATGAAAAGATGTGGAGCCAAGAAGATGGAGTAAGGGCAGGAACTCACCTGAGCTTTCCTCCAAACACCTTTAAAAATGACTCTAAACAAATGCTAGAGCAGCAGAATCCACTAAAACATGAGAGCGAAATAAATTTCCATCCAAAGACAACTTGGAAGCTCAGTGAAAAAGGTCTACTGCACCAGGGTGAGAGAGGAGCATAGTCAAGCACAGACCAGGCCCCAGTAAACTTGGAGGAGGACTCAAAGTGACTGAATAAGTGTTAGTAGTGGCTCTATCCAGACTTTTTATCCCCCAAACAACTTAAAGTTCAGCAGGAAAGTAACTTATACATTAAAGGATAAGAGGTCTTGGGAAATGATATTCTGAAGGGCAAAGGAACTAGGATTACAACCAAGAATCACCTACCCATAAAAACTGACTATAATCCTTAATGGGTAAAAATGGATATTCAATGAAATGAAGAACTTTTAAGCACTCTTGATGAAAAGACCAGAAGTGAATCAATAATTTGACTTTCCAACACAATACGCAAGAAAAGCATAAAAAGGTAACAGGAAAGAGAAATCATAAGAGATTCAATAAAGTTAAACTTTTTGCATTGCTATGTGGGAAGATGTAACTTTGTCACTCATAATGTTTCTCATCATTTGGGCAGTTAGGAGTATATATAGACCAAGGGCACAGATGTCAGTTGAATGTGAAGGGATCATATCTAAAAAAATAAACTTAAGGGATAAGAAAGAGGAATGCACTTGGAGAAAGTGAAAGGGAGGGGTAGAATGGGACAAATTAGATAAAAGAAGCAAGAACAAGATTTTACAGTGGAGGAGAAGAGGGGGGAGATGAAGCGGAGTGAGTGAAACTCTTATCAGAACTGGCTCAAAGAAGATACAACATAAACACTCAATTGGATATAGAAATCCATCTTACCCTACAGGAAAGTTAGAGGGGAAGGGGATAAGAGAAAAGGGTAAGTGACAGAAAGGAGGATAGATTAAGGCAGGTGATAAGCAGAAGCAAACCACTTTTGCAGAGGGACAGGGTACAAGGGAGAGAGAATAGAATACACATGGGGGTATAAGATAGAGAGAAATACATTTAGCAATTGTTAATGGTGAAAAAAATGAAGCAAGTTTCTCTGATAAAGGCCTTATTTCTCAGAGACACACAAACAACACACACCCACACATACACACATATGCCTCTATGTGCGTATTTATACAGAAGAAATAAAGTCACATTTATTAACAAATAGGAGCAATTCCCCAATAGATGCATGATTAAGAGATATGAAGAGTTTTTAGATGATGTAATCAAAGCTATCTGTAGCCATATAAGAAGGCGCTATAAATCAATACTGATTGGAGGAATGCAAACTAAAAAATTGTTAATAGGACAGAAAAGGGAAATGACAAATGTTGGAGAAGATATGTGGAAAATAAGGCATTGATGCATTGCTGACAGAGTTTTAAACTGATTCAACCACTCTTTAGAGCAATCTGTTGTTATTCTCAAAGGGTTGTTGACCCATTCAAACCCTTTAACCTAACAGTGCCACTGGTACGTCTGTATCTAAAAAGAGATACGTACAAAAGGTAAAATGACCTATCTGTAGGGAAATACTTATAGCAGCTCTTTTCTGGTGATAGGGAGTTGGAAATTGTGGAGATGCCCATCAACTGAAGAAAGATTGAAGAAATTGTCCTATGTGATTATGATGTAATATTGTAAGAAATGATGAACAGGCTGCTCTCACAAAGACCAGGAAAGACTTATATGAGTTGATGCAAAGTGAAATGAACTCTGTACAAAATAACAGCAAAATTGCAAGATGATCAGCTGTGAATGACTTAGCTATTCTCAGCAATACAATGATCGAAGATAACTCTAAAGGACTTAGGATGAAAAATGCTATCCATCCCCAGACAAAAAACTGGTGGTGCCTGCATGAAAATTGAAGCATACTTTTTAAAAATATAAAACTTTATTTTTCTTGAGGGTTTTTTGGTGTTTTCTTGGTCTGTATTTTCTTTCACAACATGATTTATATAGAAACGTTTTACATCTATAGCCTATGTCAAATTGCTTACCTTCTTGATGACGAGGTCAAGAGGAAGGGAGAGAGAATTTGGAACTCAAAGTTAAAAAAAATAATGTTAAAATTGTTTTATAGGTAATTGGAGAAAATAAAATACTAAGAATTCAAAACTGCTAACTAGATCAAAAAGACAAGAAAAAGAAATTAAAAGAATAAAATAGGCAACAAAGAAACAAAATTATCACTCTTTGCCGATGATAGGGATAAGCATTATATAAATATAAATTAAAGTAAGAAAATAAGAGCATTTGTAGGAGTGAATAGGTTGCAACATTTCATTAAAGGAAATTTTTGCAAAAAAAAAATATTTCACAGCAGGATAGTTTGTCCATGTCTAAGAAGGCAGCATTTAATTCCATTAAAAGTAAAGTACAAGTGATGCTTAGAGAGATACAGCATTCTTGGTTCAATAGGGAGGTAGATGAAATTCAATTTTATGGTGATTGTAAGAATCCAAAGTTCTTTTATGATGCTTTGAAGGTTGTTTATGTTTATGAAGGCCAAAAACCTAGGGTACATCTCAACTACTCAGTGCTGATGGAACCACACTGATTAGTAATAAGGACATGATCCTAGAGAGGAGCATGTAGAGGTCATCTAATATAAACTACCTAATTTAGCAGATGGGGAAAATGTGCCACAGAGAACTTTAAGATCTTGTCCAAATTCAACTCTGTTCACTCCACAACAGTCCCTGCTACTGTTCCACCCTAAACTGCCCACTATAAAGACTTGAGGGCAGGGATTATTATTATCACTATTTCTTGTCTTTGTCTTCCTAGGGTCTAACACAGAACTTGACATGCAACTCTTAACAAATGCTTATTGAATTAAAGTTCCTCCTTTTTAGCTGAGAGGATCCAGATCATTTGGTGTGAGCAACCCCAAATCCCTCATTCCTACATCAAAACTTAGTGTTTTATTCTATAATCCTCTTAATCTTGTCTCTTGTCTTAGAATGAGACAAGGCTTTTTTTCCCCCCCAAAGTATTACCCTCAGTCAATATCACTATTCAACAAATGGTTGTTGAAATTTGTTTCCATTGCGATGAAATTGCCTGAGGCAGGTACTGTGGAACTCTTAGAGCTTGGTAAGACATGGGAGATGTCAAGGTCTTCCACTGCAACCCAGGACATCATGAGTCCTCCTTACTTGTGTCCTATCACTGGGCTTTAATGATTCCGGAAGAGAAAGTAAGACTGATGATTTTGTGCAACTTTGCCCCACTTAAATCCAATTCATGTCAGTCAAGACATCATACTACGATGTCATTCATTGGTCCTTTATCTAAAAGGATATAAAAAAAAAAACTATAGCTCCTCCTATTTACAGATGACTCCGTTGCTTCAAGTTCTGGAAAACTGAACATTTTCATTAACAAGATCCATCATGCCACACAATTTGTCATGGCCATCCACAAAAGGAAAAATGAAGAGGAATTATGCCTATTGCCTAGATTGTGAATGTCAAACTCACTGCAAGCAATATTCCCCGGTGCACTGGCACTAGATTAAAATGTAATTGGCAAGTGTTAAACAAAATAAATAAAAAAGCAAAAAAATATTTTAGAATGATTGTTTCTTGATTTATAGCTAATTGTTTAATTCTTGTCTTTCTATACCTCTAACACAGCCACTGGCCCTTAGCAGGGACTTATGAATGTTTATGTATTGAGTAATTGATCCCACTTAAACCCATCTCCTCTTGGATCTTTCCCTATTAATCATCTCCTATTTATTTCTTGCATACTTAACTTTTCACTTTCTAATAACACTCCACTCTAAACCTACAAACATGCTCAGGGTTCCTAAAATGATATAAAACAAAAACAAAATCTTGTGAATAATCTCTGCCTCTTTGCCAAGATTCTCTCTGGCGAACTCAAATGAGGACAGGAATGAAGATGCATGATTAGGATTTTATCTTCCTGTGTGGAATACTTAATGAATAAGGTCACAGACATATCACAATATTGAAGTGCACCTCCTCATTAAAATAGCAGTATTATTAAAAATGAAATGATAATTACATATGTTTAAAAAGTTGTTATGAAGATAAAATTCTATTTGGATAAAGTTGCATAAGAAGAACCAGTTTGCAGGGCATACATTTTTAATTGTTTAAATTGTTTTTAATTGCAGTTTATCTTAATTTCTGGTGCTCTCCTTGACTTATGTGGCAATATTAATTGCCCAGAGTTCCTTCTTTTACTTAAGAGGGCTATGAAATTCCAGTGTCTCTGTGGCCAAAAAAGTATAAAACAAATTTAAAGGAAACAAATAATAACTTACCAGCTTGTTTATCTAATTTAAGTTCAGAGACATTAATTAGCTATTTATTCATAGCATAACAGATATTTAAAAGCATCAGTTTCTTTGTTTTTAGCCTCAGAGAGCAAGACATGTTAATTTTGTGATGATGCAAGTTATGTATTACTAATTATATACCCCATAACAGAGAAACCTCTCCTCAATTTTTCTCATTTACACATTTCTAAATTCTCTAGATGATTTTTTTTTTCTGTGTTTATTTCTCTTGATTTTTATTAGGTCCTACTTTACCTTTTTTCTTGTTGCTTCTAGAGATGTCTTTAATTGTGATGATGATAACAACAACAAATGGTTCTATATTTTAATTATTTATATACAAATATATAATAACAATAGAAAAAAAAGTCATATGATTCGTATTATATTTTAAGATCTTAAAGGACAAAATGTAGTTCAGGGAGAAGCCCAGATGGCAGCTGGAAAGCAGGAAATTATGTGAGCTCCCCCACCCCAGGTCCCTGCAAACACCTATAAAAATGGCTCCGAACAAATTCTAGAACAGCAGAACCCACAAAATAGCAGAGGGAACCAGGGCTTCAGCCCAGGACAGCCTGGATGGTCACAGAGTAAAGTCTATCATGCACAGAGCTGGGAGAAGAGCAGAGCCCAGCATGAGCCAACACCTGGACCAACCAGACAGGGAGCCTGGCAGAACAAGCCCTAGCACCCTGAATCAGTGAGCTGTGGCGGTTACCAGACTTCTCAACCCACAAGCACCAAAGACAACAGAGAAGGTTAGTGGGAAAAGCCGAGGGGATAGAGGGAAAGGAGTTTATGGTTCGGCCACCTCTCTGGAGGCAGCAGAGGTCATGCAGCTCTGAGGCTGCTTACAGAGCTACAGCTGCAGTTGCTTCTGGCCCCAGGCCCACCTGGTGGGATGAATTAAGTGGTGGATCAGAGCAGGAGTGCAGAGACTGCTTAGATCTGAGTCTTAGTCAGGGGTGACAGTCCTTGGGGGAGGAGTAGCGCTAGTGTGGCAGAGCTTTCTGTGTAGAAATAGCTCTGAAAACAACAGTGCAGGCCCCCAAGCTTGGCACAAAGTACTCTATAATCTATAAGCAGTCATACTCTGACAAAAAATTAAAGGGTCAAGTAAGTTGGCTGGGAACAGGTCCAGGCAGTGAAAATGCACTCAGATTCAGACTCAGACTTTGGAATCTTTCTTTGGTGACAAAGAAGACCAAAACATAGAGCCAGAAGAAGTCAACAAAGTCAAAGAGCCTACTTCAAAAGCCTCCAAGAAAAACATGAACTGGTCTCAGGCCATGGAAGAGCTCAAAAAGGATTTGGAAAAGCAAGTTAGAGAAGTAGAGGAAAAATTGGGAAGAGAAAAGAGACTGATGCGAGAAAACCATGAAAAACAAGTCAATGACTGGTCAAAGGAGACCCAAAAAATACTGAAGAAAATGATACCTTAAAAATAGACTAACTCAAATGGCAAAAGAGCTCCAAAAAGCCAATGAAGAGAAGAATGCCTTTAATGGCAGAATTAGTCAAATGGAAAAGGAGGTCCAAAAGACCACTGACGAAAATATTACCTGTCCCCAGCGAATTATAGTCTCCACTTAATCTTATTAGGCATTAGACTTCACAGTTGGCCTTACCTAAAAGCAGCAGGAAAAGGATTTGTTTGAAACTGAATTTTGATCTTAAAATAAAACCACTTATAAACAATGTGTTTTTCTTCAAACAACAGTCATGTATTTTTTCTGAAGTATAGAATCCTTGATCTGCTCACCTTAGCCTTCATCTTTAATGTGAGACTGGGGAAGCAGTAAGGTTTAGTGGAAGAAGTACTGGATTAGGAATCAGAAAACTGAACTCTTCCTCAGACCTATCCCACCCCCCCAACCCCCCCCCACACACACACACACCGGGAGGGAGAGACAGAGACAGAGAGAGTGAGACAGAGACAGAGACAGAGAGAGAGAGCGAGAGAGAGCGAGAGATTCTTCTTGAACAATGCTAACTCCTGAAGATGACAGAGGGGATTCTGCTCATAGTAGCACCCATCCTCAAATACACACACATGCTACTGATTATAAAGCCCACCAGTAATCTATACCTTCCTTGTGGTTATTTTCTTTTCCCCATTTGCCTCAAAATCTCCTTACTATCTACATGCTCTTCCACTCCACCAGGTTCCAGTTACCCCAATCAGTTCTAACTGCCCTTTTCCAAGGTAGGATGAATGGTTTTTTTAAACATCAAATCTCTCAGACCACAATAAGCAAAAGTTCCCTATCTCTAACATCTTTCTCCACCAGTTTTCAGTGTAATCCTTTCCCCCCACCAAAATATGGCCTTTTCAACCTCTCTTTTCTTCTTAGTCTCTCCTTCTCACCCATTTCCTTCCCAGATCTTCTCTTCCCGAAACTATAGGAATTAACTTTCCCTCATTGCTAACCCTAGATTTGAGCCTTGCGCATCACATGTACTCACCTTTATCCAACTGCCTCCTCCCCCACTTTCATGTAACTTCCAAATTTGTAATGGAGTTCCAGTTAAAACATTGATTCAATTGTACACAGACCACCAGGTTCTGTCTATATTGCCCAAGTACTGCCTCTTCACTGTTACCCCTACCTGACTTCTGCCTTTATTCAGAAAGAAGTCTCTCTTCTATCACTCTGTTGTTATCTTTAGGTGAGTCATCAGGTCTTCCTGATTACAGGTTCAGCACACTATGCACTGCATAAGCTCTTGGGTCAGTTAGTATAACCTTATTGCTAGTAGTGGAGTGGGTAGGGAGGAAAAGTTCTCAGTGAGTTCAGGGTAGGTGTTAGTTTATTTACTTACTTTTTAAACCATCTTTTGGATTCCTGACACCATAGATCATGGAGACAGATGCATTTGGTTCATCTTTGCTTCATAATTTCTTTTTGGAGAGATTTGAGTGGTCATGGTGATCACAGAAACTAAGTACTTCATCCTTTTTGTCATGTGACATGGAGCAATCAGTACTTTATAGCTATAAAATATTTTCCTCTAAATACTTAAATGTAACATGATTAGATTTTCTCTCTATACATACACATGTATATATATATATATGTATAATTGATAGTAATTTTTACTAACTCATACAGATGCTTTCTAGGTTCAAATCAATATATTTAATTTGTATTTTTATCTCTTGTTTTTCTTCTAAATATTCCCTTATACCTTCCACACCATAAATTTTAAAAAGGGAAAAAAAAGAAATAAGGAAAATCATCATAAAAATCAATATGTCAAAAAATCCTCTTTCATGTGGTACTGTATATCTGTGATCTCTCTACCTAGAGTTTGAGTGTGGTGAATTATTTGATCTTTAGTGTTGTGAGTTGTAGTGGGCACAGTGCCATTTAGGCTGTCTGAATGGGTCCAGCACCAACTGATATGGTAATTCTCTGTGCATAACCATCACCTAATGGGTACAATCCTGGCCCACTAAGCACCTAAAAAGGAACAAATCAGCCCAGATGGAAGAAAAGATGGAAGAATGGATTGGGTAAATATGTTGATCAGATATTAGATTCCCTCCAGAATGGCTGTTAACTCCTAGGCTAAGTGAGATAAGATCTAGTCTCAGAAGAAAAATAAAATAAAATCTGACATAATAAGAATTCTCCACACTAATCAATTCTCTGCAAAAGAGTAGAGAAAGGGGTTTTCTCATGTACCTTCTTTGGGACCAAGATTGTTTTTTTTTATAATTTTACAACATTCATTTTGTATTGTTTTCTGGTCATTGTGTTCTTTCCATTCATATTGTTATAGTTACTGTATATATTATTTTCTTGTTTCTGCTTTCTGTGCCTTAATTCATGTAAGTCTTTACATATTCCACAGAACTCATGTTTGTCATTTCTCACAATATCAAAATATTTCATTGTATTTATGTACTGTAATTTGTTTAGACCTTTTTTAATTGATAGGGACTTTTCCAGTTCTTTGCTTCCACAATAAAAGGGCTGCAACAAATATCTTGGTCTTATTTACTAGGTTCTAAGAGAGTAGAAATCTATTAGTTAAAACACCTTTTTTCCTAATTTTCAAGAAATGTGCTTAAATTACACATATGAAAATAGAAAAATGCAAATGCAATTCGTGCATTTTATAAGGTTTTTATACTTACCTGTGTCCATAAACATTAAACATTTCCTCAAATACAAACGTATAAGAGCTGATAATTTATTCAATATGGATTTTTTTTTGCTTTTCTCTAATCAAGGAAAGTTATTCCTGGTAGTACAAGCTGAAAGGGGCTAATCATAGTTGTTTGGTGTTTTAAAATAGTATTACAGCATGACCAACATTAGTGACACCAGTGTATACTGAACTTTAGGAGCAACTGCATTTTTCAAAAAGTAATTCTAAAGTATAGGCTGACAATGTATAGATTTAGCCTCCCTTATCCTGTTTCTACTTTGGTTTATATGCTAGTGTGCTATAGTCTCCATTAAACAGATTTCTGGGGAGAGTTCCAAAACATCTAAAATATTCATCACAAGGAACCAAAATCTGATGTTGGTAAGATGAGACTGAGTGAATTGACTGTTGTCTGACAGATAGCATATATCAGAAGCAGGACTTTAGCTTAGACTTTCATGACTTGAAGTGGTCCTCTCTCCATGTGTTCACAGCTTCCTCTCATTTCCTCTCATTCTTACAAGACAATGATATTTGAATGATAATGTAAACAACTTCATGAATTCATTGTTGAAATATTAGGAAAGACACTATTTCCCAGAGGTAAGGCCCAACAAATGATCTGTGCCCTGAGCTTGGCATAACAATCCTCTGGTTGTTAATAATAATCACCCTCTGGACAATTTCACCCTCTGGCAAAATCATATTTTTTTCATATTGCTTTGACTAACACCAGGTGTACTCTGAGTTCAGATAAGGAACAGGATTGCACTATTTTCTCTAAGAACTATATACAGATGTATATGATTGGCTTCCAAAATTTATGGATCATAGAAATTAAAACTTGGAGTATGTTTTAGTAATAAGTCCTCAAAATCAAATTAAGATTTTGCACATAAAATATATGGATAATAGTAAAGAAAGTGAAATTATTTTCCCATTATTAAAGAATCTGTTTGATAATTGTAAAAGGCTTAAGAGTACATTTTATACTTGGACTTTAACAATTTTTTTTTATAAAAAAGATTCTTATATCTGGTACAGGATATAGAAACATCAAATGGAATATATAAACTCAAAGTCTCTGAAGATTCAAGATTAGAAAATCAAATTTACCGAATTATATTATGTCAGAATTAGCTAGGAATATCTAGATTTGCAACCAGAGAAGCAGAACCCCCTTTAGAGCTATGCTGAGAATAAAGTCTATTGTCTAAGAAAAAATATTTAGTGACCAGATAAGTACATGAGACTTTTGGGACTCAAAATGTTCTGATTAAATGGATATTGAGAATATGTTACTAGGATACGAGGAGATTTGATGTTAGTTCATATTGGTGATAACTACTGTATTGCTTTGCATCATTGATGTTTAAGCTTTCTTAGTTACCTTGGTGATATGCAAATCCCCCTTTTCAAAACTAGTTCTTCGTGAGCCTTCGAAGTAGTTTCATCTGTATCTGACTCAATGTAATTTTGTACTTCTGGGAATTGTGAGAAAACTTTATTTCAGTGTTTGAACCTAGCCCTGCATGGCTGGGAAACTGGGCCATTTCTACGTGCTGTTTAGAAATCTTTAACTAAGGACCTATGTTATGCTGACCAGAAACTCAGATCTAAAGGTTGATACAAGGAGTTATCTCACAATTGTCCACCCATATATCTTCTAAGGGCCCCTACCAGGTCCTTCTGACTACTCCCACAGTTGTCAATCTTGTGGGTATGTATTCCTGGATCATCTGAAGAAAGCCTCTGCTCCTGAGTGAATGGCAGAACCCTCCAGTGACCTCAGGGTTTGTCTAATATGAACCCAGAAGCAGCTAACATGAGACAGCTGTCCCAAAATGCCTGATAAGGGCTGAATATACTGTTACACTTTTTATTTTCTCCTCTTCTTTTTTGATATGTGCATAACCACTAAAGCCTTGATTCAAGCATGTGTTGGCATTTTCTCTTTTTGCATTCTTGACCAAACTCTCTTTTCTGCTTGAAGCAAGCAATAGCTAGCAATGATACCTGGGACAGACTTCCCCAGTAGCTCTCCTCAAAGAATTAGCCCCCTGGGCAACATCTTGTCCTGTCTCAAATGACCTCTTTTGGTATCTTCGCTTATACCTCCATCTCCTTTATTGGCTGGAAGGGTAGGAGTTCTCTCAGACCTCCTCCATCTGTCCAAAAGAAGGAATGTCAAGATATTAGGAACCACCCTATTTTATAGAGGTAAATTCCAGCAACCAAGCTGTTCCCTAAGCTTGGCGTAACAACAATCCTTTGCATTCACCGTCTGGATAACATCATCCTCTTACAAAATCATATAATTATTGTATTGCTTTTACCAGAACCAGGTGTTCTTTGAACTCAGACAAGCACTGGAGAAATACTCATGTTCTAGTCATGAAGTCTTGCTATGAATTAAGCTTGTCTCATTATTGCTGTTACCCCTCATAGTCAGCT
>JAQQSZ010000638.1:0-16109 GCA_028646595.1 Phalanger gymnotis | reverse complement strand
TTAAAAAAAAAAGAATTTGACTATAGAAAGTTATTACGGTGACACAAACTCAGAAGATGACAATGTCAAAACATCTATGGGCTTTTGCCCATAAAACCCCAAAGAAAAAATGTCAAGTGGTCTCAGGCCCAGAAAGATCTCATGGAAGAACTCACAAAGGAACTTAAAAGCATATAAGAGAGGTAGAAGAAAAATGAGGAAAAGAAATGAGAGTGATGCAAGAGAATTACGAAAAAAAAGAGTCAATAGCTTGGGAAGGGAAAACAACTGCTTTAAAAGTAGAATTAGCCAAATGTAAAAGGAGATTAAAAAAAAAACACTGAAGAAAACAACGCCTTAAAAAGTACAATTGGCGGGGCAGCTAGGTGGTGTAGTAAGTAGAGCACTGGCCCTGGAGTCAAGAGGACCTGAGTTCAAATCTGGCTTCAGACACTTGGCATGCTTACTAGCTGTGTGACCATGGCCAAATCACTTAACCCCAATTGCCCTGCCTTCCCCCCTCCAAAAAAAAGATACAATTGGCCAAATAGAAAAGAAAGTAAAAAGGCTAATTAAGGAAACAGATTCCTAAAAGTTAGAATTGGGCAAGTAGAAGCTAATGACTCTATGAGATATTAAGAATCAATCAAACAAATTCAAAAGGAAAAAATAGAATATGATGTAAATACCTCATGGGAAAAACAACTTGCCTGGAAAATAGATCCAGGAGAGTCAATGTCCAAATTATGTCTAAAGGAGATAATCAAAAGGAGGACCTAGACAGCATCTTTCAAGAAATAACCAAGAAAAACTGCCCTGATATCCTGGAACCAGAGAGCAAAATAGGCATTTAAAGAATCCACCAATCACCTCATAAAAGAGATCCAAACTTAGCCAAACTTCAGAACTACCAGGTTAAGGGGAAATACACTGCGAGTGGCCAGGAAAAAGCAATCCTAATATCAGGGAGCCACAATCGGGATTACTCAGGACTTACCAGCTGCACCATTAAAGAATTGGAAGTCATAGAACATGATATTCCAGAAGGCAAGGAGCTAGGACTACAACCAGGAACCACCTACCCAGCAAAGCTAAGCGTAAAACTTCATTCAATGAAATAGAAGGATTTCACACTTTCCTAAGGAGAAGACCAGAATTGAACAAAACCATTTGATCTCCAATATCAAGACCAAAGAGAAACATTAGCAGGAAAATCTCAGAGTTTAAGAGACTGAGGAAGCCAAGACCCCAGAGATGTTTGGTGATTATTCAGCAAATGGACGTTGACTGTTTATGGCCAACCTGCATTGATGAACATGTGGGAAGTGTATTAGAAAGTCACCATAATTTAGGAGCTGAGGAAACCTGCCTTATAACAGGGAAGGTCTGGGATAAAGCTTGGAACCAGAGTGGCTCCAATTCTGCTCCTCTACCTGTATTCAAGAATTGTGAAAGCCAGACTAATCTCAGCATAATTCCTCTGGCTTTGAAGTCAGCCAGAATTAAAGCCGTTACTTCTTGAAATCCTCCTGCCATCTTTTCTACTCCCCCCCTCCCCACCAACTACTTTATCTTTTCACTTGTCATCAACTGAGCATAAACAAGTCTAAGGTTGGGTAGAAAGACCCTGCTTTAGCTCTGGTGCCTGAACCAGTTGAGTACATTTTGGATTGAATTACACAGCCTGATCAGGGACCTGTGGTAAACAGCTGATCTTGGGGAGCAGGCTTCCAGAGCTAGGAGTAAGGAGGCATCCAGAGCAAGCCACCCACTGCTCAGAGGTAGTGGAGGTGTGAACACCACCTGTCGACCTGCAATTCAAATCAAAAGCCACTCAAAAAAGCCACTTGCAAGAGCACCCAGCTTTAGGGATTCAGATATAAAAAACAGAATCAAGGAGCAAGGAAGAGAGCTGCAGCCCTAAAGAACAAGGAGAGTCCTGACTCTGGCAGCAAGGGGAGATCCAGAAGAGAGCGGCTGGCTCTGAGGGCATCTCAGTCTGAGGAAACAGGAGCAAGAGCATAAGACAGAATCAGGCAGAGCCTGAACAATGGCAACAGCAGCAGCATCTCCAGGAGAACTGGACCAAGAGAAGCATCCACCACAACAAACTAACAGCCAACTCTGAAGGCTGCCTTTAAGGACTCAAGCCCTGATTGCCTGTCCAGGGGCCTGGATTCTAGTCCGAAGAAGCTCCTGAGTTAAGCAGCAGAACTTGGAGAGCAAGCCTCCAGGACCAGGAGCAGGGAAGCAAATACACAAATCAAGCCACCCACTTACTCTTCCATCCTGTAAAGGAGCTCTCAGCTCCTGAACAGAAGTAGCACCAATACAGTGATTGACATTTGGCAACAGAGACTGAAGGAAAGAGAGAAACAGGACACATACCTGCAGGAGAGAAAAAAGTACCACTCTATATCATTCTTGCTGGGAACTGCCTTTACTGAACTATAGGCGTGGCAGTCTATGGGCGCCAGAACCACTACCAGGAGGTGTGAGAGAAGAATACATAGGTGAGAACCTTGACTTCTTCAGAATCCTCATTCTGAAGTGGAGGAGTTTCTTTTCAAAAGGGCATGGAATAGCCTGTGAGGTGGCTACCCAGAGATGCTGGCCCTGGAGCATATCCTCAATGTCAACATTCACTTAACTGCAAGAGGCAGTTTGAGGAATCCCATGGTACCCACAACCATTCACTTTTTGGGTCCAGAGGGCTCCCACAGGAAAAGTGTTTTGCTAAGCTGGCATAGTTGTGGGCACTAGATTACTTGCCTCCTAAATAAAAGGATGGTAACTATTACAGTAAATATGAAACTAGAACAAAAAAAGAAGAAAAGACATCAACATACTAGACACTTTGCCCAGGAAAGACCTAGCTCAGAGGACCCCGAAAAGAGAATAGAAACACCTCAAATTAAACAGGAAAACTAATGGATGGGGGTAGGAAGAGTGGATGGTTATGAGGGAAGGAAACATACAGGACAGGATAGCTAGAACTGAATGTTGAACTTATTAAATCCTTTTTATAAAACTAGGCAGTATGAAATGAAGACTCAGTCTTTCATATGGAATCTTACTTTTATGGGCTGCTGTGTATAAGCAAATGCAAAATTTTTTACTGTTTGTATTCAGAATTTTAAAAATAAATTTGATTTTTAAAATTAAAATCTGAATTTCCTTCCAATTCTAAATCCTATGCCTTAGAAGGTGATAGTTCTAGCACTAGGTAGAGACTGGGCCATTATGACCACCGTGCAGGGAAGCTCAGACAAAATCCCGCCGAGGCCCCTATCTTGGCAATCGAAAGTCACTAGAAGGTCAAGAACAGGGGAAAGTCATTAGCCCATCCTCAGTGGCCTCCATGACAGGATGCTTCTTAAGCACAGAGGCTTTCCAATAAACATGGCTGTGAGCCCCCTCCAAGACTTGTTCCACTTGAAGTCTTGGCTCCTTCCTGTAGAGTAATGCATCTCTGGACCTCATCTTTTGTCTGTGGCTTTTCCTTTGATTGGAGCCCATTAGCTGGCACTGTCCCCATTTCAGCCCATGGCTCTCTCACTTTCCATTAGGGCTTGAATCATTACTTTGTTTAGTTTGGTGCTCCATCATGTTTAGAAGTGTAGCAGCTCCATTTGGCTGAAAGTCAAAAATCCACCTGGCCACATCCTCCAGGCACCTGAGCTCCCCAAGTTGGGGTGGAAGAAAGGAGCAGACTGGAAATCTAAGATAGCTCACACCATCAGCTGACTCCTTTAGGTCCAGGAGTATCAAAAGCCATTAACTAGAGAGGGATGCAACTAGTATTTTCATTCCTTCATAAAATAAATATTTACCGATGTCCACCAAAAATTAACCAAGAAACATGGCCTCAAGTGAATTTTGCCATTGGTAGAGAGATCACTGGGCTGAGTCAAAAGACCTATGTTTTACTTATGGCTCTAATATTTATTAGGTCTGTGACCTTGGATAAGTCACTTAACCTTTTGAAGGCTCGGTTTCCTCATCTCTAATACAGGGAAGATAACTTCTTTTGTTCTACAATCTCATCAGTGTGGCTCCTGCCTCTGACAGTGCAGATGCTAACACATTAATGCCTTCTAACCTTTTGAGACCCTTGTCCTTGGGGGCCTCCCTCTAGAAAGACCATTAACATTTTAGTACTTTAGTACTAAAGTATGTACTTTATCTCCCTTACTTGATTCAGGGTGTATGGGGTGTCCAAAAAGGACTAGCATCTCACCGTGTGTGAGTTAGGGGGATATCTGCCCCAAGCCTATTAAGACCACCCCACCACAGAATGGGTGGATGAGCACAATTTGTTCCAACAGCCATGAAGGTGGCTGAAGCCAGCTCTGTGAGCGCTTAGAGTTTGGTCAGACATTGAAGATGCTGAGGTCATCTACCACATCCCAGACCATCGCCAACGGTCCTGACTTTTGTCCTGCCGCTGGACTTCAGAGACTCTGGAAGAGAAAGCGAGGCTGCTGACTTTGTGCGGCTCTGCCTCCTTATTTCCAACTGACCCAAAAGTCGAGACACTACCCTGTGACGTCCTCGGTCCTCTTTGAAAACAAAGGACAAAATAAAAACGGCCACTGATTTTGATCTCGATTAGAGGGAAGAAACCAAGGCTCACACTCCCCAGGAAACCTTAATAATATTTGGGGGATGGAGGGAATGATTAAATCTGATATGTAACTAAAGATGTCTGGTCACAGTGAAAACTTCAAATCGAATACGGGTCATGAAACAGCCAACAACTAAGACCTGGAGAGCTTTGAAGTCATTCAGCTTCCATTATCTGTGTGTCCTTGAGAAAGGAATGTGATCTATCTGGGCCTGTTTCTCATCTGTAAAATGAGGGGCTGAGGGGACACGGGGTCTAAGGTCCCTCTCAGCTCTAGATTCCTGATACTGCCTTAAGAGGATGGGACCAAGAAAGGGCTAAGTTCTAGGCACTGTTGTTTAGGAAGGCCATTGCTAAGCACGCAGGGGGACACTCTGGTCTCATAGAGCCTTAGTTTGAGTGTCCTGGTCATCACGTGTCATCAGCCTTCTTAACCTTTTGAGTCGACTGGATCATCTGATTGCTGGGAGGGTGTGGTTTCTCTGCAAGTGGACTATTTCCAGCTCAGAACTTTAGTTTAAAACCTTGTTAGAACTCTCTGTAAGATGACATTTCCTAATCCCCATAATGACTTCTAGGAACATGCCCAGATGCCCTGAAATCCTCGGGAGGATTCAGCTATTCTCCAGAAAATTGTCTTATTGCCCTACTGGGTTAAATTAAATAAATTAATAAATTAAAAGGCTATCTTGTCCAGCCCCTGCATTATACAGATGAGAAAACAGAGGTCCAGAAATTAAGTGACAGTTGGTAGCAAGGTCAGTACCACAAAGAATGGTGTCATTCCAATGAACGCAACTGGGTAATGTCTGCACAACCTAGGAATTTTGTTCTTTATTTATTCTTTAAAAAAAGCAACAAAAACCAAGCCATATGACCTCTTGATGCTGCCACAGACTGCCTCTTGGAGAGCCAGGACCTGCCTCCCATCCTGACCTGTGCGAGCCTCTCTTGCTCTCAATGACTGGGTGGCATTTTTTTTTTCATGGAAAGCCCATGTGTCAGGGCATCTCATCAGTAAAACATCAACCCTCTTAAAAGAAAACCTGAGTGTCTCATTTCACACTTTTGCTGCTAAGGTCTGAGTTGTATGCCCAATCACTAACTGTGTATTGACAAGACTCCTGGAACCACAGCATATCCCGTACACTGCTTCTAAGACAAAACTCAGCTCTGGAGCTCTGATGGAATCACACAATTCCTTCTTGGTTTCCAAATCTTCCCCCAGATACTTTCCTCCGGTGAGCATACCTTTCTTTTGCCTGAAGTAAATGAGGAGATTTCTCTCCTTTTTGCGGAACCACTGCCAGCCTCCACTTGCATCCAGTGTTTAGGAGTCAAACTGTCCAGGCAGGGTAAGAAACATTCCACACTCCGCATCAGTGAAAACATTCCCAGAGATCCAAAAAGGGGAAAGCTGAGAAGGCAATAAAACAAGCCAAAAGCACATCCAAGACAGTTTCAGGCAAATCAGCTCACGAGGTGAGCAGCAGGGGTGACAGATGTCACAGGCGAACCGCCCGCCAGTCCTCAGCTTCATGGGCTGGATGCCGCTTAGCTTTTTGCGAAAGAAATTGCAATGAGCCGCTACCGTGGGAAAAGGAGCGCAACACTGACACCCAGTGGACGGACACGGGAGTTGCATACCAATGTTAGTCAATACATAATTTAGTGCCTACTATGTGCCAGGCACTGTGTTAAGCGCTGGGAGATACAAAGAAAGGTAAAAGACAGGATGTCCTGGTCTAATGGGAGAGACAACATGCAAACCCTTAGGTACAAACTATATATAGGTTGAAATGGAAATAGCTAGAGACAGCATTAGAATTAGGGGGGATTGGGAAAGGCTTCTTGTGAAAGGTGAGGTTTTAGCTGGGAGCTGAAGGAAGCCAGGAAGCAGCCCTTTGCTCAGTCACTAACTGAGCATTGACAATAATCCTAGAATGATAGCACATTGCTCATTGGGCCACACTGCCTCTAAGGCAAAACTCAGCTCTGGAGCTGAGCCAGCAGAAAGCCTCTCTGGACTAAACTCTACAGAGGAGAAAATGCTCCATTGAAGAGTTCTAAGTTAAAAGTCTTCTCAGAAGAAATCCCCTTCCTCCCTGCCTGCTGAAATCCTTGGCCCTGGTTTCACTCCCTCCACCTTCCTTGATTGGCCAAGATGGACTCTATTTCTCCTTTCTCAACTTGTCCTAGGTGGCAAGAGGCAGCTGTGTATTGACAAGAATACAGTAGTTAGGTGGCACAGTGGACAGAGCAGTGGTCCTGGAGTTCAGAAGACCGGAGTTCAAATCCTGCCTAACTGAATCACCCTGAGCAAGTCACTAAAACACTGTCTGCCTCAGGTTCCTCAGCTGTAAAATGGGTGTAATAAAGCCCCTCCCCATCAGGGTTGTCATGAGGATGAAATGGGATACTATTTCTAAAGTGTTTAGCACAGTGCCTGGTACATGGTAGGCACGATTTAAATGCTAACTATGATTATTATCCTAGGTCACTTGGTCCAGAACTTTCCACTGCTGCTGTCATGTTCTACGTTGCCTTGTATTTATGTGTGTACATGATGCAGCCTCCTCTCCTCCTTTATTTAGATCATATGCTCCTGGAGGACAAGGATGGGGTCATCTTCCATAGCTGTCTTCCCAGCACAGAGCTTTGTCCCTATTGAGTGCTAAATAAATCATTATGGAATGAATGAATATTAAAAGATACTTGAAAGTAAGGAAATGCTTTATTTATAACAAATGACAATTCAGTAGTCCCTGTAGAACAGCTCTCAATAATTTTATACTTTTCATTTCCAGGTCTCATTTACCAGGAGAGACAGTATAAGCTGGTGGCCCAGGGACCTTTACCACACTAGTTTCTAAGCCATTCGTTTACCTCTCAGTGTTCTCAGAGACTCCAAGTATCATCGAAGGTGCCACCTACATATTGGTGGAAGGAGATTCCTTTCCAGTCATGATCCCATTTTCTGTGGTAAGGAGCAGTATGGTCTAATGGATAGGGCAATGTAATTTGCCACCAGAAGGCCCTGGGTTCAAGTTCCACTTTTGAAATTTACTAAATGTGGGATGTCAGCCAAGACAGCTAACCTCTATGAGCCTCGGTTTCTCTCATCCACAAAATAAAGGCTGTGACACCTCTCACTCAAGGCTGTTATGAGCTCACATAATACTAAGTAGGAATGGATCATTTTTTGACCTTGAAAGTCACAAATCCCTAAAGTGGTAAAGTATATATATTAAGAACCAAAACCAGCAGCCTTTACTAGCATCACCTTTAATTAGACTCCTTGGAGCAGTGAATCCTGGTCTTGATCCCAACTACCATCAAAAGTTCTGATTAATAAGGGCAGAGAGGGTGTGGAGAGGAGGAATAGAACAGGGAGATATGACTATGTGAGCAAATAACAGTAGGTACTTAACAAATTCTTGTTGACTGACTAACTTTGAAGGGACCTCAGAGTTCACCTGGCCCAATCCCTCTGTGAGATCAAACAAGATAATATTTGTAAATAAGTCCCTGTTTACTTCCCCTTTCACTTCTTTCTATTTTGCAAATAAGAGAATTGAAGCTCAGAAAAGTCAGGTAGTAATTGGGAGAGCCGATATTTGAACCCAGGCCTCTGGACTCCCAAATGAGACCGCCTTACCTTGTACCTTGCTTCAGTATCTATGCTTTCATCAAAGTCATTGATAATTCCAAAGTACACTGAGACATTCCACTAGATACTTCCCCATCCTGCATCAATCAGCACCCTTTGGGCTAGATCATTCAACACGACCATTTCGAAGGCACCTAATTATACTATTATCTAGACCATAGGCCTTCATCTTGTCCACAAGGATGGCATGAAAGACTTTGCTCAGTGTTTTGCTGCACTCTATATATATCACAGCATTCCCTTGATCTGCCAAGCAAGTAATTCAGTCAAAAAAAGATTTGCTTCTTTTAATTCATTGCTATTATTTTGTTTTTAGTATTTTAAAACTGTTTAAACCAGATTAAAATGCTTGCCTTAAGCCAGAGCTGAAATATTTAATCTCTTTGAAAATAATCATTATTCCCTTTCTATGTTTGATGTCCTCTTCTTGCAGTCAAAGAGAGCATAATACATATTCATGGTTAAGCCTAATATGGCAAATGATCTCAGATTTCCTTTTGACCTTCCTGCTTTGTGTGGTCCACTCTTCTGTAGCAAATCCTGGATCAGAATACAACAAAAAATCAGCTTATCTTTATCTGGTGGTGCAGGTAAATGTCAAAGTGGAAAGTGTTGGACATGTAATGTGGAATGCTTGGGTTCAAATCCGTCCCCAGGCACTTACTAGCTGTGTGATCCTAGACAAGTCACTTACCTTTTGCCTGCCTCACGTTCTCATCTGTAAAATGGGCATAATAACAGCACCTACCTCCCTGGGTTGTTGTGAAGACCAAATGAGACAACATGTGTAAAGTGCTTTGTAAACCTTGAAGGTGTTATGTAAATGCTAGCTCTTCTTCCTCCTCCTCCTTCTCTTCCTCTTTCTCTTCTTCCTCCCCTTCCCCTTCCTCTTCCTGCTCCCCTTCTAATCCCTCCTTCTTCCTTCTTCTTCTCCTCCTCCTCCTTTTTCTGATGATGATGGTGATGATGATGATGAGACAAACTCTAATCCTAACTCTCACTTAATCTAACCATACCCAACAATGATTGTCCTTACATCTCTTTTCTCTTTCATGGCTCAGCATCTTGAGGAAGCTTTCTGCCATCGGTGTTTCTGCATTCTCTACTCTAATTCTTCCAAACTCTCTGTAATCTGGTTTTCAAACTCATCGTTCAAATGACATTTCCCTCTCCAAAGTTATCAGTGGTCTCTTAATCACCAAATCCAATGCCCTTTCCTCAATCTTCATCCTTCTTGACCTTTCTGCAGTCTCTGACGCTGCCCACTCTTCTTTTTTCCTGAATACTCTCTCCTCTTTAGGGTTTCATGGCACTGTTCTCTCCTGGTTTTCCTCCTACCTGTCTCACAGCTCCTCCTCAGACTCCTTTGCCAGACCCTCAAGTCAACAAACATTTGTTGAACACCCACTATGTGCCAGGCATTATGCTAAATGCTAAGGACATCTTTAAAATTAAAAAAAAAATCCCTGCTGTCAAGGAGATAGTGGTCTGAGGGTGGTCATCCATGTCATGCCAACTAACTGTGAGCATCTTGAGGGGAAGCGATAAAATCAGCAAAAATACCCAAAGATGGAAATAGTCAATGTTGGAGTTGTGGAAAGACAGACACACTAATACACCAAGGGAAGAGCTATTCATTGGTAAAGCACAGCAGTTGGTAAATAATGGGTACTTAATACATGTTTGTGGTCTCCCTGACTTATGTTGAGAATTTGAGGTGCTCGTAGGACATTCAGATGGAGATATCCAATGGAAGTTCAAGATTGGGCCACTGGAGGAAGAAGAGGCTGGAAATAATTGACTCCTATAAGGAAGTGATCTCTGAGGTCCTTGGAATGAATAAGGTTGCAAAGGAAGAGGATACTCTGAAAGACGCTCATATTTAGGGGCACACAGGAACAGGAAAAACCAGTGAAACAGGTAGCAGGTAGAGAGGCAACAGGAGAACTAAGATATAAGCAGGGCAGGCAAGAGTATCCAGAAGAAAGGGATTCTCAGTAGTGTTGTTGTTTTGATTACTAAAAGATCTAGGAATAGGAGAGCTGAGAAGAGGTCTTTGGTGTTGGGCAGCAGGAGGTCATCCGTGATCTTGGAGTGCCCTTGAAGTGTCTGAATCCAGACTATAGGAATTTGAGAAGTTAGTGGGGGTGGTGAAGGAGTGGAAATGCACAGCAAATATAGCCAACTTTTTTTCTAGAAGGTTAGCAGAGAAGGGAAGTTAATAGCTAGAGAGAGTACCTAGGTTAAGGAGAACCTCTTTATTTATTTAAGATTATACTGAATATCCTTTGTTTTTATATCGCCTACATTTCCAATATATCCCTCCCCTACACAGGGAGACATCCTTTTATAACAAAACATTTTAAAAGAAAAAAATGCAGGTCAACAAAATTAACTAATATACTAAGTCCAAAATTATCTGTAGTGTTGCATACTCCTAAATCCTTCACCATACCACCCCTGCAAAGAAGGGAAGTAGGTACACTTATATCTTTTCTTCGGGGATGAGTTTGGTGATTATAATTTCACAGCATTTAGCGCCTATTGTGTTGTTTTTTTCACTTGTTGTGGTCGTTTTTATCTTTATTTTTCCTGGTTCTATTTGCTTTACTTTGTGTCAACTGATTTAAAATTTCCCATTATGAAGTCTTCCCATTATCTCCAATATGAAGGATGCTTCATAATATTGTATGCTTCATATATTATTTCATATATTATTCCAAATGCTTCATATATTAAATTCATATACCACAACTTCTTTGGCCGTTCCCCATGGGGCTCTTTATTTTCAGCTCATTGCTATTAAAAAAAAGTGCAATAAATATATTGGTGTACACGAAGTGTTTCTTTTTTATCATTGGTCCCCTCAGGGTAAATGCCCAGCTCTGGGATTTCTGGATCAAAGGTTATGGATATTTAGTAACTTTTTAAAAATAACTCCAAATGCTTTTCAGAAAGGTTGAATCAGTTAACAACTCCACCAGAATGCATTAGTGTACCTGTCTTTCCACAACCCCTCCAACATTGACGAATTCTGATCTTTGGTCACTGTCACCAATTTCTTGAGTTGTTTTGATTTGCATTTCTCTTATTAGTTATTTGGAACAAACCTTGATACTTTTGTTAACAGTTTGCAATTCTTCTTTTAAAAACAACTTGTTTATTTCCTTTGAGTATAGTGATAGTAATGGGTACTTAATAATGGGTGCTTATTTATTAAAGAATGGGTTTTGCTTTCATATGCTTCTATCTGTCAGTTGTCTGTAGGCATCTTGGATATTCATATAGTAGATATCAGAACCTTACTGGAGATATCTGATGTGAAGAATTTTCCTCTAGTCAACCAAAGGGAAAGCTCTTTATAGAAGTGAAATCTGGAGCATGTTTGTTGGTAGAGAGGAAGGAATGAGTAGAGAAAGAGAGACTGAAGATGGAAGAATAGGAATGGTCAACAGTCAAGCTGCCATGTTTGACCCGAAAAAAGAGGTAGATCAGCCATCTAGCAAGAGCAAGAGATAACAGATATACAACTGCAATATTCTATTTGTATCCACAAAATATGGAAAGATGCTTCTCACATATTGGGAGGGTTTCTAGAAGGATCACAAGATCCAAGATACAGGGTTTGATAGGCCCTCAGAGGACAGCCAACCCAATCTCCTCAGTCAGTCAAAAAGCATTTATTAAGCACCTACTAAGTGCCAGGATATGTATTAAGTACTGAAGATAAAAAGAAAGCAAAGCAAAAATTACAACAACAACAAATTGGACCCTGCCTTCCATGAGTTCATGTTCTAATGGTGAGACAACATGCCAAAAAACATGAGCATATAATGCAGACAAAGTACAGGAAAAGTTGTCTGAAAGGGAAGGCCCTCCAAGTTAAGGATGGCTCCCTGCGAAGGGCAGAGATATATATTGGAAATGTAAGTGATATAAAAACAAAGGATATTCAATGTAATCTAAAAGCTGAGTTATAGAGAAAGCCAGTGAAACAGGAGACCGGGGTAAGGAGGGAGAGAAAACTGGTAGTTTGGGACAGCCAACGGAGAGGCACAGAGATAGAAAAGGGAGTCCTGTGCGTGAAGGGCAAGCAAGAAGGGCCAGGATGGCTGCTTTGTAGAGCAGATGGAGAGGAGTCCAGCTAGAGGACTGGAAAGATGGGAAGGGCTTTAAGAGGAAAACAGAGGCATTTATATTTGACTCTAGAAGGGAGAAGGAGCCACCAGAGTTTACCAAGTAGAAAAGTGGCATGGTCAGACCGGGCTTTAAGGAGATCGTTTTGGCAACTGAGTGGAAGATGCTCCGGAGCCGGGGCCAGGGGTGGGGCGGGGAGAGACCAACCAATAAGCTATTTCAATAGTTCAGGTGTGCAGTGATGAGGGCCAGGCCTTCGGGGTGGTGGCTCACTTTACAGATGAGGAAACCGAGGCTTCAGAAAGCTAAGTGACTAGTCCAAGGTCACACAGGTAGTAAATGTTAAGAGGATTCAAACCCAGGACAGGAGCAAGAGTTAAATATGATGAGGAGACATGGCTAGACTGTGGTCCCGGGGCTGGGGTGGGGAAGGAGTTGAAGAACATAGATCTTGCATCTGTTTGTTTGGTTGTTGTCCTTTGTTTTCAAAGAGGACCAAAATGAAACTAAGGTAGAGTCAAGTTACTGCAGCTGATCCTGCCTCCATCAAGAGCATCCAAGGAACGGTAATGACAATGATAACCCAATAGGAACAACAACTGCCAGGTTAAAGCAGATGCTGCCTCCTTCCCACCTGCCCACAACCTAATTCAGATGCTCCCCTTTATCTTGGCCATAGAGTTTTTCTTTTCTTTCCTCTTTGTAGGTTCTTATCTGCTCTTCTGAGATTCAGAAAGCAGGCTTTATTTCTTAAACCCATCTCTTTGAATACCAAGATCCTCTCCATGGAGGTTATTTGTTTACCTGTTAAAATGATTCAAGAGTTCTTCCAGCTCTCCCATAAAAAGACTGGGAAATGGAACAATTTTTTTTAAAGCAAACACAATCAAGGTTCGCGTTCTTTTTTTTTTTTTTATCAGTTTGATTAGCATTTGAAAGGCTGCTGCCAATGAAGGTAGATTAGCTCTTGAAACAAAGCCGGGATGATGGCAGAATCAGCATCCCAGAATTCCAGCTTAAAAGGGGCCTCAGAGGCATCTGGCCCAACTCAGACCACAGCCAGAATCCCCCCCTGACAAGTTGTCACTCAGCCTCTGAAGCTTGATGACCTTCTGTGAAGGGCACTGCCTGGTAGAGCGGAGTGAGTGTGGCTTGGGAGTCAGGGGATTGGGCTTCAAACCCGAACCCAGGTAATGTAGGGTTTATTTCATCTCATGGAACCTCAGGCTCCTAATAACTGTAAACCCATCATCACCTTCCAAGACAGCTCAGTCCATTTTGGAATTGTTCTAATGGTTTAAAAGTTGTCCCTTAGAAGCAAGACAAAATCCATCTAGGCAGCTAGGGGATGCAGTGGATAAAGTGCTGGGTCAGGAAGAACCTGAGTTCAAATCCAGTCTTGGACGCTTATTAGCTTCATGATCCTAGGCCAGTCACTCAAATTCTACATGCCTCAGTTTCCCCAGGATTAAAATGGATATAATAATAGCATAATATAATAATAATATAATAATAACCTACTTCCCAGAGTTATAAAGACCAAAAGAGATAATATTTGCTTTTAACGTAGTACATGGTGCACAGTAGGAGCTTAATGAAGGCTTATTTCCTTTCTTCCTAAGACTTCTCTTTTCCAAACTCAGTCTCTGTTTAGCAGGATCTCCAATCTTCTCACCCTCCTTCTAGCATTCATCAGGGTGTCTCTGTCATTCCTAAAATGTTGAGGCCAGAACTGAGCATACTAATCAATTGTGATCTGGCCCATGCTGAAGAAAATAGGCCAGCCACAGGTAGCATTAGCTCTGGGAGAGGTCACATCACTCCGTAGACTAGTACTGTGTTTGCCCTCAAGGGAAGCTTGTTATCTTTGTTACAATGAGCAAAGCCCTCAACATAAGAAGAAAAAAAGACTGAGATTCTGTTTGCCAACTTCTATAGGGTGGTACTGCATTGGAACTGGGAGCACAGCTTCCCAAGGAAACAATGCTGCCAATGGTGGATGGTTGCTTTGGCCACCTGTAGCATGGAGCTGTCCTGGGAGCCAAGAAGATCTGGGTCTAGGTCTCGCTTCTGACACATCTTGGTTGTGACCCTGGGCAAATACTCAACTTTTCAGTGCCCCCGGGCTACTCTCCAAGACTACATATTGCAGGGAAGGTGCTGACCTGCGCTGGTAGAGGGGATCTCCTCACCTGGGTATTTCCTCCACCAATGAGATCACACACAGGTCAGGGCAAAGAGAAAAAATCCTTAATGTACCTGATGTATTGTATCGTAATAATAAAATCTAACCACTCAGCTATAGTAGAAAGAGCATTGAAATTAAAGGACCTGGGTTTTAACCCCAGGTTTGCTTCTTAATACTTGTGTGACCTTGGATAAATCACTTCACTACTCTGAGAATTAGTGCCATAATGAGATTATTCTAAAATACCTTTGAGCTGTGAATCCTTTGAAGCTATATAATAATGTTTCTGTGGGGGAAAACCCATGCTTTCAGAGTATGGTACTCCACGGTGCATAAACACCTGCCTCAGATTCTGGTGCTGGAAGCAGGGTCACATCTTCTCTCTATATTCTTGTATACTTTTCAATGGGAAAAGAAGTATCTTTGCTTCAAGCATCAAAGGTGACCTTGACCTGAATCAGGTCCTGCCCTGGGCCAGGATCTGCTATTGTATGGAGGCTGAGAAAGTGGTCAGCAGCCAAATGATGAGAGCGTCAGACCAATGGGGGAAGGAGCAGAGATGGCCTCAGGGTGAGAACTGATAGGAAAGTGATCATTTCAATCCGACAAACATGTAATCAGCACCAACTAGCCTTTTTGGACTGAGTTCAGTGATGTATGTAGGGAGCATCTACCAAGGCAGATCCACTCCACTTCCCTCTCCCCTGCAGCTTTGCAATTTTTAGCCTTAGAGAAGAGCTTGGGGCATGAAGAAGTGCCCGGCGGTCTCAAAAGAACTTGAATCCAGGACCCAACTTTGAAGCCAGCTCCCTCTCCACTTTGCCATAATGGTGCAAATACCAAAACCCAACAATCTTTGCCTTCGAAGACAATCCAAGCCACTGGAAAGGTCCACCATGCGCAAGGTTAAGCAACCACAAAATAGAAACAAAGTAACGATAAGTCATTTGAGAGGGAGAGAGTATGAACAGCTGGGCTGGATCAGGAAAGGCATCCTGGAGGAGGTGGTGCCTCAACTGTGCTTGCAACTCACTGCTCAGAGGGAAGTTTTCTGAGGAGAAGAAAAATAAAACAGATCCCTAAAACACACAACTGTTCATCCCCAAAATAAGAGTGACTCCTCAAAGGTACTTACAGTATTAGACAGACAGACAGACAGATAGATAGATAGATAGATAGATAGATAGATAGATAGATAGATAGATGGATGAAGAAAGAAAAGTAATTCAAAGTGATTGGGGGGGTAGGTTTCGAAGAGATGTGTGTGTGTGTGTGTGTGTGTGTGTGTGTGTGTGTATGTGTGTGTGTGCATTTTACTGCACAAAATGCCTGCAAACAGAATGTGATTCCTAGCCATGGTCCTTTGGGACAATCCATCCTGTCAGTCACTAACAGTGATAAATAGTTTCTGAGCCACTGGCAGTTTCTAGACAAGTTTCAGTTTAATCTTTTAAAGCTTCAGGATAAAAAGGCCACATGGAGACATACACACAGAGCCGATTTCTGGG
>JAQQSZ010000637.1:911-16111 GCA_028646595.1 Phalanger gymnotis | reverse complement strand
AAGAAGAAGAAGAAGCTGTCTGTCCTTTTTAACTGATTTAAGTATCTTTCCCTTGTAGTTTTTATGGAGTGGAGTGGGTTGAGAGAGGACAAAGGAATAATTCGCCATTTGCTCAGTCATACAAAAGAGCTAACCCCTTTCAGCATTGAACCACATGTTGCCTCAAATTAAGTGGCCAGGGCACAGCTTCAGAGCTCTTGGCTCAGGACTCCATGGAAACTACTCCAATCCAGTCTCTGCTACATAAATAAACTCTCATGTCATCAGGAAATAGGCTAGTTTTCTTTCCTCTTTACCTGTGTTTACGCCTTTAATTTCTTTATTTTGTCTTATTGTTATTGCTAGGAGTTCTAGGACTATTAAGTAACAACAGGGAAAAGGAATGTGCACTTATCATTTTGAAATTTCTGTAAGTACAGAGAGAAGAAAAGGCTGGGGTCTCACAAAAGCAGCCTGGATGAAGACAAAGACGGGAGTGGTTTCTTAGAAATAGTCAGACAACACCTCGAAATCAGAGATTTAGGTGCTATTCCTTTTTGATTGGTTCCATTCTAGACTACAGTCTCTATTTGGTTCTTTATCCACATCATTGGGAGCTAAGAGATTTAGATCTATAGGATTCTGAGACCCAAATGTGGACATAGCAATGATCATCCTGCCTTACTGCCCTTTAAAGACCTCAACAATCTTTTAAGTTTCAGTTCTTCAAGAGCCAATTCCTCAATGAAACATTCTCTGCAAACCACAACTAGAGGTAATTTCTCCATCATCTTAATTTCTGTAACACTTAGAATCATAAGGCTCAGGAGCTGAAAAGGGACTTTTAACAATTGCCTGGCTTAGTTTCCTCATTCTATAAATAGGAAGGTTAGGTCCACAGGGATGTTTAAGAATGTACATTGGGCAGCTGATGAATTTGGGGTGTAGACCAATGCCTCTTGACTCCCGTTATTGTTGATGGCATCCACTGTGCCACATTTAACAATTATGAAATACTGTCTTGTACTGTGGGGTATATTTTAATATTTTTTGAGGTAGCCAAACAGTTATACTATAAACTTCTAGAAACACAATCCATGTCCTACTTCTATATTCAATAAGGTCTAGTACAGCTTTGAGAATATATCATTTACTCAATATTTTTTTCAAATTTTGATTAATTTTTAGACAGTCGTATAGATGAGTTTCTATCTGCACGCTTGAAGGGGACATCTATGTAGTCATAGGGGGGCAACTTAGGTGGTACAGTTAGTAGAGCACCAGCCCTGGAGTCAGGAGTTCAAATCTGGCCTCAGACATTTAACACATTTGCTAGCTGTGTGACCTTGGGCAAGTCACTTAACCCCAATTGCCCTACCTTCCCCCCTCCAAAAAAAAAATGAAAAAGAGATCATAGATATATTTGAGAATTTGAAATTCATAGGCTTCTCATGGTTGTAAATACTTTGGAAACTGTTTTATTCCTTAGATCATCAAGGTATAGAATGGGTTGGTATTGTTTGCTTGGAGTTCCTGGTTTTTTTTTTCATTGTTTTTTTCATCATTCAGGTCACAGCTTATGAGGATGGGAGAGTATCAGGTGGTGTCAGGGATGACCAAAATCGTTTGGTCTTCTTCTAGTCCCTCAGGAAATAACAAATTCAACTCCACTGAAGCATGCCCCAGAAACTCAGCCACTGATTATAAAATGTTGTTATATTGTGGCTGCCGTGTCAAGACACTGCTGTTGGGTGTGTCTCTGTGTGTATGTGCGTGTGTGTGCACGTGTGTGTGTGTCTAAACTTCTCAGACCCAAAAAACCAAAATGTAGATTTTTCTACCCCAAAGATAACTAAGACACTTCTAATCTTCCTGAGGGCTTGACATGTCAAACTACATACATTCAAAATCAACTCCACAGTTCAGTCGCTGGAGCATAGGGTATTGAAGATATTTCTCAATAGGTATCAGCACCAGCTATGGTAGCTGCAGGGTCCCGAGACCCCCACAGACCTACACACCTAGCACTAAAACAGAAGGCTTGAACTTCATTCCTTCTACCACAGGTTATCCAGTTCACAGGGATTATTTTTAAAAAATCTCCTCAGCCCCTTTCCTGCACATCAAAGCCCTCCATCATTTTAAAATAGTTTGTATGCAGGCGTCCCAAAAGTCTTAGTGCAGCATTAAGCTTTAAAAACAGCTTAATACTGAGACTATTGGGAATGAATGCAGCAGATGCTTTTGTTCTTTAGGAAACCCTAGCTGGGTAGCAGCCACATTTATATCTGGCAACAATAGGAGCAGTGAAGAATAATTGCAGACTTGCTGAGTGCCCTAGAACACCCAGCTGAGGGTCAGAGCACATTTTTCCCTCCATCCTCAGTCCTAATTCGATGCTCATTCCACTACACCACAGAACCTTAACATGGAGAGATGAAAGATTTTTTTTAAAAAAGAGAATGATTTTAGAAACCTAAAACCTGACTACTACTTTGCTTTCTGTTGTCCCCAATCTTGCTTTTGATGCTTGTTCCGAAATATTTGGTTATCACTCGTCTGTTACACATGCAATTGCAGCAGCAAATTCAAATTCTGTTTGAAAATGAATGCAATGCTCAAGTGTTTTTCCGATGGGTAAATATTTTTAATTGCATTCCTAGGGGAAGCTCTATGGCAAGATGCAAAGAGTGCTTTATATGGAATCAGAGGACATGGGTTCAAATCCTAATTCTTCTATTTCTTACATACTTACATATATACATATATGCACATGTATATACATGTATATTTATATATGTATATATAACTATATGTATATATTTTTCTATTTCTTATATACTTATATATACACACAAAAACAAATACACACGTGTGTGTATATATATACATACATATATATGTATATATATATATATATCTTCTTATATGGCCTTGTTATAGTTACATCGTGTCCCTAGGCCTCAATTTCCTTATCTGAAATGTAAGCCTCTTGAGTTTTTTGCCAGGTCTACATTTATAATTCTATTTCCCAGCATGGCTAGAGGCTTTGTGTACCTTTAAAATGACAGTGTAGCAACTCTTTCACCTGAGAAAGTGATGACAACCCAAATACACACACATACAGACCTTCTTCTTTATGTGTTTTGCCTCCCCTAGCCCGAGACTGTTGGCTGTGATTGGTAGGTCTTGTTTTATTTTCATTTAGAATACCAGCATGAGAAATAAGAAGAGTCAAAGGAATTGGTAAGGAAAGACATTGACCTCCCACCTCTGCAAAGGGTATAGGGTGGAAGAGTCTTCTCATATCTTTTTTTTTTAAATCATGCTTGTTCTTTATAATTTTACACTTAGTTTTGCTTATTTTGTGTTGGATCTTTTCATTTGCATTGCTGTTGGCATTCTGCTTATTGTTTTCTTGGCTCTGCTTACTTCACTCTCTATTGGTTGATGTAAATCTTTCCAAGCTTCTCTGTATTCATCACATTCTTAATAGTCTATCACATTCATGAACCTCAATTTCTTTAGCCAATTCTGATTGGTTGGACTTCTACTTTTATTTCCAATCCTTTGCTACCACAAAGAGTGCTGCTAACAATATTTTTGTGCACTTGAGGACTTTCTTCTTATCAACAAGAAGCCCTATCTCCTGACTCAGGGAATTTTCACTGTCTGCCCCTCTGACTTCCTTTAAGTCCCAACTTAAATACCACCTGCTAGAGGAAGACTATTGTAAACTTTCTTAATTCTAGTATAAACTCTTGTTTGTACTAGTACAAACTCAATGTCAACTGGCACCTGCTCTGGAATTTATAATCGTAGAGAGTTGCCCAGATCTTCCTCACTTCAAGGCCACCCCTCTCTCCACTATGTCATGCTGTGTCTTTCCTGGGGCTTACTCCTCTTTGTCTATCCAAGGTCTAGCAATCCTTCAAGGCCAAAGTCAGGTCCTACCACCTGCACGAAGTCTTTGTGGGCTCTGGAGTCATAAGATTTGGGCTCAAATATTGACTCATATACACATTACCTACTTGACCTTGTAAAAGTTCTTTGATCTTCCTCAAATAAAAAAAAATAACGGGGTTGGACTAGATGAACCAGTGGTACATTCTAGTTCTAAAACATATAAGATCCTCTCTATTTCATTCACCAATTACTTCCCCCTTCTTTGACCATTAAAGGAGACAATATTCCTAAATCCTTTAGCGCACTGCCAGCACCCCTTCCCCATAACACACTATTTGACAGTGTCTCACATTTACTGTTTCATGCCTCATCCCCTTAGCCGTGTGCATAGGTGCTTCTGTGAGATCTGGGGCCATTTCACATTTCTTATGTATGTCGCATCGGGTACCTTTGTAGAGTGCTGACTATGTATAGTCAGAACTCCACAAATTCATGGTTGTTTCGATGTTACTTGGATTCTCTTATGTGTTGATGGGACCGAAATCACCATGGCTTTTCTCTGTGTGCCATTTTAAGGCTTGCAAAAGTTACATAACCAAATGTCCAAGAAGCTTCTGGTATTAAAGGCTCTTATTCAGCTGCTAACACATGGAACACAGTGACTGAATGCTATAATTTGAAAATAGTTGCTGAGCAGCCAAACTAAATGAGTGCAATAATTAATGTCAACTCCCAGGTGCAAAAATGAATAATACTAAGTGGAGAAAGGAGCTCTGCTGGAGGGGAATGAACTCCCTAGGACAAAGGATGTGAATAAGCACTGGGTGCTGCTGAAAACCAGTGATTTGAGGGCCATGGACCTACCTACCAGGGGGTCATCTCTAGGGGTTTGTTGTAGACTCTTTTTATTTTGCTCTAAGCAGAGGGCTCTTGAAAAAAATACTTTGTACTTTTGTGACATGAATATTACACTTTTCCAAAGAACTTTTGCTTCTATGATTTCATATGGTCCCCACAAAATCCCTATGTTTGTTATTAAATTAGGTTAGGTATCATATTTGTGTGACCAAGGTAAAGGTAAGGGGCACTAAATCGCACAGGTGGTAGAATGCCATGCCTTGAGCCAGTAAGACCTGAGTTTAAATCTGACCTCAGACACTTACTAGCTGTGTGACCCTGAGCAAGTCCTTTAGCCTCTGTTTGCCCCAATATCCTCATCTGTAAAATGTAGATAATAGCATCATTTCCAAGGTTTGTTATAAGAAACAAATGAGAATAAGTATTTTAAGGCCTTTAGCACAGAGCCTGGCATATAGTAAGTAAGCACTATATAAATGTTCCTATCATTATTATGCCACTTGCTCTGTCTCCTGAAACTTATTTATAAAATGAGGGGCGCTGGTGAACTGAATGGTCTCTAAGGATTCTTCCAGGTTCCCATCTATAATCCTACAATCACCATTTTAGAAGAAACAAACTCAGAATTTGTAAGTTGTTCAAGGTGAAGTTGCTAATCAGTGTTAGAGCTGAGGTTTTTAAGTTTTAGTTTTTAAGTCTTTAGACTCTTTCTTTCCAAGTCTCTCTGTCTTCAGGTCCTGCTCTATCGACTGTACTGCCTAGCTACAATACTGGACAGAGGGTTCACGTGGAATTAAGAAGATCTGAGTCCAAATCCCACCTTAGATACTTTCTGTGTGACCCTGAGTACTTAATCTTTTTCAGCCTCAATTGCTAAATATGTAAATGTCAATTTTTGAGTATGTGCCATGTACCACTGAGAAAAGGTATGTTCCTTTTTATCCCCATTCAGTTTTCTCCAGCTGTCTATCATATCTACCTTTTCTAAAATTGTATTCACCTCCTTAACTTCTTTCTTGTTTATTTTGAGATTAGATTTATCAAGTCCAGAGAGGGGGAGATTGAGGTCTCCCATTAGTATAGTTTTGCTGTCTATTTATTTCTGTAATTCCCTTAACTTCTCCTCTAAGAATTTGTATGCTATACCACTTGGTGCATAGATGTTAAATAATGATAATCCTTCATTGTTTATGGTGCCTTTTAGCAGGATATTGTTTCCTTCCTTATCTCTTTGAGTAGATTTATCTTTGCTTTTGCTTTGTCTGAGATTAGGATTGCTACCCCTGCTTTTTTTACTTTAGCGGAAGCATAATATATTCTGCTCCAGCCTTTTACCCTTACTCTGTGTGTATCCCTCTGTTTCAAATGTGTTTCTTGTAAACAACATATTATAGCTGTATGCCTCCATTTTATGGGAGAGTTCATTGCAGTCACATTCACAGTTACCATTACTATCTGTGTCTTTTTCTCCATCCTATTCCCCACCCCTTTATGCTTTTATTTCTCTCTTTTCCTTTCCACTACTCAAAAGAGTTTTGCTTTTGACCACCATCTTCCTCAATTTTCCCTCCCTAATGACACCCCTCCCTTATCTTACTCTTTTCCCCTGGCTACTTCTTCTCTCCCTTCTATCCATACCCCCCTTTCCTTTCCCCTTTCCCCTCTTACTGCCTGTAGGACAAGTTTGATTTCTATACTTATCAGAGTGTGTTATTCCCTCCTTGAACCAAATCTGATGAGAGTAAAGCTCAAACACTGCTGTTCTCCCTCCCTTTTTTCCCTCTATGTTTTTGTGCCTCTTCATGTGACACAATTTACCCTTTTCTACCTCCTCCTTACATCTTCTCCCTGAACAATCCCTTTGCACCCCTTAATTATGTTTTTATCATCGTATCAGTTACATTATACTGACACCCTCAGTCTATGTGTATCCCTTTCAATTGTCATAATAACTGTACCATTCTCACAATTGACATATATATGTATATATAACATATTTATAGACATGTATATATCAATATATATATATAACATATATATATATATATCAATATAATCCTATGTAACAATGTAAACAATTTTCCCTTATTGAATAACATAGTTTTGTTTTTTTCCCCCTGTTTAACTTTTTATGTCTGTCTTGAGTTTTGTATTTGAAGATCAAATTTTCCATTGAGCTCTGGCCTTTTCATCAGGAAGGTCTGGAATTCCCTTATTTCATTGAATGTCCATCTCCTTGCCTGAAAATTATACTCAATTTTGCTGGGTAGTTGATCCTTGGTTGTAGTCCAAGCTCCTTTGCATTTTGGAATATCATATTCCATTATTTCCTGTCTTTTATTGTTGAAGCTGCAAGATCCTGCATGATCCTGACTGTAGTTCCATGATATTTGAATTGTTTCTTTCTGGCTGCTTGCAGTATTTTCTCCTTGACCTGTGTGCAATTAAGCTTAATTAGGTTCGGATTTGCACTTGCAATAAGACACACTCCCAATGGAATAATGCTTTTATTAAAAGGTGGGGAATACTACATTGGATTTACCACAGCAATTACTAACAATTCCTAATAACACAACTAACACAGCAAAAGCTACGAGGACACAGACAGACAACACAAAGCATCACCATTCAGTGGAACTCTGACACCTGAGTTTTCAAGCTGGGGAATCCTGGGGTACAGCTTATTAGGGTACTGAACGGGAGGGTCCCAGGCAGAGCGCCCTCTCCATGGATGAGATTCCAATGCGACTCACTCACGTGGAGACTTAAATAGGACTTTGAACAAAGAAGGCTCATTGCTAATTGTCCTGGATGTTTCCCACCCGGGAGGGGAGCCGCCCTTCACAGTGGGATCTCGTAAGATGTTTCATTCTTAAGAAGTGGCTAAGTTCTTAGAATGGCAGTTTATCCAGATGTTTAACCTCAACAATGTTTATTATTCTTTGCTTAAGGCTTGTCACATCCCCGAGAGAGAGAGAGAGAGAGAGAGAGAGAGTTCACGCGGGGACAACCTGATGCATACATGATGCAAGGCCTTCACTATAATATGGAATATCTTTTGTATATAATGATTTATCATTCAAACTGATAATTCTGGAATTTGGCTACGATATTCCTTGGAGTTTTCGACTTGGAATCTCTTTCAGAGGGTGATCAGTGGATTCTTTCGATAACTATTTTACCCTCTGATTCCAGGACCTCAGAACCATTTTCCTTGATGATTCCTTGGAAGATACTGTCCAGGCTCTTTTGTTCATCATGCCTTTCTGGTAGACCAATAATTCTTAGGTTATCTCTCCTGGATCTATTTTCCAGGTCAGTTGTTTTCCCAATCAAATATTTCATGTTTTCTTCTATTTTTTCATTCTTTAGATTTTGTTTGACTGATTCTTGGTGTCTCATAGAGTCATTCACTTCTACTTGCCCAATTCTAATTTTTAACACACTGTTTTCTTCATTTATCTTCTGTATCTCCATTTCCATTTGATTAATTTTACTTTTTAAGGAATTATTCACTCCAAATATATTCTGAACCTCCTTAACCATTTCGCCAATTTTACTTTTTAAAGATTTGTTCTCTTCTTTTACCTCTCTAATTTGGTTTTTAAAATCTTCTTTGAGCTCTTTCAGGGATGCTTTTTGGGTTGGAAACTAGTTCACATTCCCTTTTGAGGTTTCAGATGTGGGTATGGTGTCAATGCTGTCCTCTTCTGAATGGGCATTTTGATCTTCCCTATCTCCATAACAGGAATCAATAGTCTTTGGTTTTGTAGTCTGTTTTTTCATGGTGGTTTTTTTCTTTTTGCCCCCTGGCTTCTAAAGTGGCTCCTTGCTTCTAGAGCTTACTGGCTTTGTGTGCTTCGGCCTCTGGTTTCATGAAGTGTTGGGGAGGGGTGGTCTGGCTGCTGGAAGTCTCCTCTTTACCTAGGGCTATGCTACAGCATGAGTGGTCTTAGTAGTTGTCTGTGGTGGTGTCTATTCCTTCCCCTGGCTGTGCAAAGGCACGTCTGGGGTCTTGGTGTTGATGTTTGCTGGCACCTCCCCCCTGGGGCTCAAGAACTCCCACTGTTCTACTGAGGCCTGCTGGGACACCTGTCTTCCTGCACTAGTCTCCTTCTGCCACCACAAGAAGGGGGCTCCCCAGCTTCCTGAGCTACAAAGCTATTGAAGTCCCACTTCTGGCTCCTCTATTTAAGGGTTTCTCCTGAGGGCATATTATCTGGGTGAGGAAGGGAGAGATGAGAGCCATGTTACCTGCTCATCATGGCTCCCGGAAGTTCAAGAAGGTGAATTTCAAACCTTTAGAATATGAGCTGGAGGCCTCAGGAGTAGCTGGGGCTGGGGCCTCAGGCTCTGCACTGGTGTCTCACATAGCTCCAGCAGATTCCCATCCTGGGCTGAGAGGCCTTGGGATCACAGCCACAGCTGTGCTTTCATCCTGGGCCTGTTCTTGTTCTGGTGTTTCAAGTGCCCAGCACTCTTCCAGCCCACAACACTGGCTGGGTTCTGCTGCTGTTCCCGTTTGGTGTGGTCTGGTGCCTGTTTTGCACGTCCGGTGTTCCTGTCCCACACAGTCTACTAGCAGTTTCTAACTCTCTCAAATCTGCTCAGATTCACTTTTTTTAGAGGTACTTGACAAGATCTGTGAGAGAGCTTTGGTGAGAGGCTGTTTTCATATGGCCATCTTGCCTCTGCCCCTATGACATTGCATCTCAGTGCTGAAATTCCTCTTTTCCCTTCATGGAGTTCCCATGATTTCCTGTCGGGCATGGTATAGATTTCTGATTAGTTCCTTGAAGAGTCCTAAAGTTACTTTCCTCTGTGTGTCTATTCCATTTTCAGCTTCCAGTTTATACAATGCTGTCAGCTGTTGTGGGAATGATCTATGATGCTGATGAGAAGTCCAAATATTCTAACATTTCAAAGTTCACAAGGTACTACTCTGGTCAAGAGGTGGTGGTCTTCTTCTTCCCCTCCTTTCTAACAATTCTTTTTCTGAGGTTTGGCTAGAACTACTCTCTCTTCTAGATTGTTAGACATTTCACTGAGTTTCCAAACTAAAGGGTTATGGAAGTGACTGACTCCCCTCAGCTAATCCTAACATCTTTGCTTTGAATTTGTACCACTCCATTTCATCTAATGTTTTCACTTCATCTAAATTGATCAAGTACTTTGTTTTTCACCCATTCCAATGCGCTTACTTGATTGATTCAATAGAGGTGTCTAGACCTTGTTTATAATTATTTCATACCTCCCATTAATTGATTCACTGGAGAAATCTGGGGATTCTTTAATTATGAAGGTGAGGGTATAGAACACCTCTCTTACATAATATACATTTGTGTCTCATTTCACAAAATATTAAAGATTGAAGTACCCTTACAAGCAGCACGGAATAGTGGAAAGATCTTTGGATTGGGGTATTAAGAACAACTGGCATTTTCCTAACACTTAAAGGTTTGCAAAGCCCTTTACAAACAATATCTGAAAGGCAGCTTGGCATAGTAGATAAAGTACTGGACTTGAATTCAGGAAGACCTTAGCTCAAATCCTATTTCAGACATTTACCAACTCTTTGACCCTAGATATGTCACTTAGCCACTCTCAGGTTCAATTTCCTCATCTTTGAAATGGGGACAAAAATAGCCTCTGCTTCTGAGTTGTGAAGATCTAATTAATCATGGAAAGCACATTGTAAGCTTTAAAGCACCATACACATCCTAGCTACTGTTATGATTACATTCGAGTTTCACAGCAACCCTGTAAGTTATGGATTAAATGTATTTTAATATCTATATTACTGATGAGAGACTAAGGTTTAGTTAAGAAGAACCACAAAGCTGAAGGCAAAGCAAGACACTCAAAGTCCTGCATCTGGGAGACCTAGGCAAGCACATGGTGGTTACCATTGGTATGTGCTTGAACTATGAGTGATGATGGCCACTGGCACTGAGGGGAAGAGAGAGAGAAATCTTTTATTTCCCAGTGGTAAGTCTAAAACAGAAATGAATACCAAACCTAGCAGTGCCACAAAAAGAGTTAGAAGTAGACCTTTTCTACAGATTTTACAGCTGGCTAAGGGGTAATTTGTTCCTGGTTTAGTCAACAATTATCTTACATGTATAATACTGGGCAGCTGGTGGTGCAGTGGATAGAGTGCTGGGCCTGGAATCAGGAAGACTCCTTTTCTTGAGTTCAAATCTGGCCTCAGACACTTACTAGCTGTATGATCCTGGGCAAGTCACCTAACCCTGTTGGACTCAGGTTCCTCATCTCCAAAATGGGCTGGAGAAGGAAATGACTAAATCACTCCAGTATCTTTGCCAAGAAAGTCCCAAATGGGATCATGATAAGTTGAACGTGACTGAAATGACTGCACAATAACATCTTAAATACAGTCCCTCTGTTATGAAAACCAAAGGACCAGCGAAGGGTATGTATCTAGCAAGTAGAAAGGCAAGCAGAAAGGAGCTTGGCTCCATGAGAAGTGGCTTAGTCTAGTAAAATGGTATCAAGGAGGAAGTCTTCTGATTACCCGTGTTCTACTTACATAATTCCAAATTGTTTTCCAAAATAGTTATAATAGTTCAAAACTGCCTCAGTAGTGGATTAGTATATCTCTTTCCCTATAGCTCTACCATCTTTTGATTTTGAATTTTTCCAACTTTTTTTTCCAATCTATGTCAATTTTATTTCTGCAAGGTGAAACCTCAGATGTTTTAGTTTATATTTATATTATTACTAGCAACTTTGAGTACTTTTAAAGGTGATTTTGATAGTTTATAATTTTTTATTTTGTAAGTCTATACTTTCATGACATCTATTGAGGAATGGTTCTTACTCTTATAGATGTGTCATTTCCCTATAGATATTAAATGCCATATTTTTACAGGAGTTATTTCATGCCAAGACTTTTTCAGTCTACACATATTCTTTTGATTATAGCTACATTTATTTTATGTGTATGAAAGCTTATTTCACATATCAAAATAATAATCAGTCTTTTATAATATTCTCTATCTTGTGACTTGGTACAAATTCATGACAAATTCACAGCTGTGAAAGATAAAACCTTCCATTTTCTTCTAGCTGTTTAATGGTGTGACTTTACATTTAGCTCATTTATTCAGTTTTTACCATCTGTAAACGTCAGCTTAACTTTTGGTACTCTAAATATGAGATCCTTAATCCAAAGACCAATGGGTAGAAATACTGTGCAAGAACTGAGTTTTATCAATCTTGTTAGATATTCTTAATATGAAGGAAACTAGAAGGTGGAAGGAAATTGCAACAAAATGGAAAGATGAATCACAAGTCCTCTTTAAGGGATATTAGTCTGTAATCAAAGACAACATAATAAAAATGCATGGGGTATTTGATTAACTCATATTTCAATGTTTATAATAACTATTTGCAAAAATGACCACTTTGAAAATAATTGCAGATAGAAAAACTGTATGAAATTCTTGGTAAGACTCTCAAAATTAAATCAATCTATACTTTGAAATTTCTTGACTTCAGTGAATGTGTAGGAACAGAAGATTATGGTAATATATACATGTACATAGATTTTTATGTATGTATGTAGAAAGAGAAATAGATGTAGATATAGGTATATGTATAGACATAGATATAGATCGATAGAGATAGAGATACAGATAGAGATATCTAAAGCTACAAGGGCTCTTTATCTCTGGGTTCAAATAAAAATTTTTCTGACAATCTGGTCTCCTTCCAATCTTTTTAGTCTTCTTACTTCTCCTCTATATATACTACAATCCAGTCATAATGGCCAACTAGCTGCTCCTCATCTGCAATGCTACATCATCCTTTTCTATGTCTTTGCATTAGTGGTCCCTGTGCCTGAAATATTCTCTTTCCTTACTTCTTACTCTTTTTTTTAAAAAATTATTTATTTATTTATTTATTTAAATTTATTTTTGACATGTTTGGTTTTCAGCATTGATTTTCACAGGCGTTTGAATTTACTTCTTACTCTTAAAATTCCTGGGTGCCTTTAAAAGTGAGCTAGCTGAACTTCTGAAGAAGTCTATGCCTCATGTTCCCATATGGTAAAGCCTTCCTTTCTATTCTGTGTTTTTCTTATATTTATTATTTTATATAAGTTGTCTCTCTCATTAGAATTCAAACTTCTTGATGGCAGAGGTTGATTTTTTGCTTGCTTTTTGAATTCCCAGTAGTAAGCACATTACCTGATATAGATAGTGTTTAATAAATGCTTGTTCATTGGCTGATTTAAACTTGTTCTATTGCCATGAAGTTTGTCATCGTGGTTTCTGATAGTTTTTCTTTCCCGTCTTTGTGAGTTCTACTAATGGCATTTTTAAATGTTTATAATTTGGTTTTGTGCTTTCAATGACCAACATTTATCTATTCATTTTTTGTTTTCTTTATAGGCTTAATTTTTTGAAAGTTTCCATTGTTCATCTCACTTTTAATGTTAAAGGTTATTTTTATTCTTGTTTGGAATTATTAATTTGCTCATGTTGTCTTTTTAGAATCATAGGATGAGAAGATAATAGATCTAGGGCTACAAAGAACTTCAGAGAAAATCTAGTCCAACCCTCTCAATTTTACAGATGAGAAAACAGGCCAAGAAGTTTCATGACTTGTCCAAAGTCATGTAGATCATTGTCAGAAGTAGGATTTGAACCCAGTCTTCTGACTTCAGAGCCAATGCTCTTAAAATATTTGTTAGATAGCACAGGTGTCTCATCAATACAATGATTTAAAGGTAAAAATGGTATTCACTTGAAAACTTGTGCACTTAACACATAATTGTTTCTATTCACTTCCAAAATAAGTAATATTAATAACAACCCTACCCCATTAACGCATGCACTGAAATACTTTTTTTGGTAGTAAGATGATGCAACGCTTCTTCACCATTCTTCTTTGGCAGTGTTATTTAGTGTCTAAGCAACACCACTGCATGTAATTAATTATATTAAAATAAATGTGATGTATCAGTATAAATGTTCTTTTTTCCTTTTTAAAAATTATTCTATCCCTCCCAGTACTTCCTCCTTAAGCAAATGAAAACAAAACAAGCCTGAAGTAAAATGTCTTCAATATATAAATGCATAATTTAGTAAAATGAATCCTTACATTTGCCATGTCTGAAAATGTATCAATTAATCAATATTTATTAAGAGCCTACTATACGCCAGGCACTGTGCTAAGTGCTGAGGATACAAACAAAGTAAAAAAGATAGTCCGTGACCTCAGGGAGCTTGTAGTGTATTAGGAGAGACAATATGCAAGCAAATATATACAAAGTAAACTACATATGGGGTAAGTAGGAAATAATTAAAAGAAGGAAAGCACCGGAATTAAGAGGGGTTAGGGAATGCTTTTATGTCTCTGAATTTTAAGTGCATCATTTCTCTGTCAGAAGATGAGTGGAGTGTTTCATCTTTATTCTTTTGGAGTCATGGTATTATTTTGTTGATCAGCACTCTAAAGTCTTTCAAAGTTATTTTTCTTGAATATTGTTATCATTATATAAACTATTTTCTTGGTTCTGCTTATGTAACTCTTCATCAGTTCATTGAAGTCTTCTTAGATTCCTTTTATATTCCATATACCATGGCAATGCTCATTCACAGTGATACTAATAACTCTTATTTATATAGCTCTCTGCTTCCATACACACACAAACATGTATATGTACATATGTATGTGTATATGTGTGTACATATACATACACACACATATAATCTTTTGATTCTCACATCTCTGTGAAGTAATTACTATTATTATCTGCATTTTGTAGATGAGAAAACTGGCATTGAAAAGCGATTAAATGACTTGCCAAGGGTTCCACACCTATTAGGTATCTAAGACTGGAGTTAAATTCAACGTCTTCCTCTGACGCATTGAGCTGGCTCACCATACCACTTTGTCTCCTTTAAAGTGAATCCCCGATGCATTCATTAGTTCTCTTTCTTTGTCTCTTTCTCTCTGTTGCTCCCTCCCCTCTCTCCCCCCCTCTCCCTCTTCTCTCTTCTCCTCTCCCCTTCTCTCTCTCTCTCTCTCTGTATTTCTCTCTCCCTCTGTCTCTGTATTTCTCTCTCTCTCTCTCTCTCTCTCTCTCTCTCTCTCTCTCTCTCTCTCTTTCTCCCCCCCTCTCCCCCCCCTCTCGCTCTGTCATCTTTTTTCTCTTTACTTATCTTTTAAGTCCAGTTTACATCATTAAGTTTCAGCTGCTTGGTCAATTTTCAAGGACCTTGACCAAGACCCTTTGCCCTGCTCTGAATTTCTCAGAAGGAAAAAACTACATTTTATGATTTCATCTTTCCTGGGGATATATTATGCTAAGTTTTTCAAGATGGGCAATTTTAGGGTATAGGATAATCTCTCTTTTATATATAGCATTTTAGCCTCTAATTTCTAGCCACTACCGAGTAATTTTGTGCATCTTGAAATTAAACCTT
>JAQQSZ010000636.1:0-16124 GCA_028646595.1 Phalanger gymnotis | reverse complement strand
CTGGTCTGTTCGCACCGTGCGCGCTGCGCTCAGCTCCGCTCCCCTCAGCTGGGGGCTGGGAGGTCCATGTGGGACCAACCTTACCCAGGGACCATCCAGGCTGTCCTGTGGTGGAGCCCTGCTTCCCTCTGCCACTTTGTCGGTTCTGCAGCTCTAAAATTGGTTCAGAGCCATTGTTTTATAGGTTTTTGGAGGAACTTGGTGGGGAGCTCACGCCAGTCACTGCTTCCCAGCCGCCATCTTGGCTGCGCCCTAACCCACAATTTCTTATTGTTTCACTTTTCTCACTCCCTCATCCCTTCTGATTCTGTTCTTTGTTCTCGTTGTGATCTCTGCTCCTCTGCTTTCCAGTTCATCCTAGTCAGCCATTTGTATCCTTATCACTTTAGTATCCCCAATTGGGATTTGGATTCAGAGGCCCTCAGAAGCACCTAGGTGACTAGGTGGCCCAGTGGATAGAGTACTGGTCCAGAGAAGAACCAACATCTGGGTTGCAAAGCAGGGTGGGGCGGGGGGAGTTGCAGCTTGCGCAGAGTCCCAACACTCCTTCCACGACTGTGCCCCAAAAGTCAAACGCCAAGCTCCTCTCGGTTATCTCACCAATCTTATTCTTAAGGGACTTGATTTCATCAGCGGATTTTTTTTTCCATTTTTTCCATTTTTTTCCATTTTTTCCATTTTTTCTTTTGTCTCCCTAATTTGGTTTATAAAATCCTCCTTTAGCTCTTCCAGTAATGCTTTTTGGGCTGGAGACCAGTTCACATTACCTTTTGAGGTATTAGATGTGGATATAGTGTCATTGTTATCCTCTTCCAAATTGGTATTTTGATCCTGCCTGTCTCCATAAAAGGAATCAATGGTCCTCAGTTTTTTTGTGTTCTTCATGTTTGTTAGCCTTTTCCTGGCTTTACAGTAAATTTCTGCTTTTGGGGCTCAGGGCTTAATAAAAGGATTTGTTCTGTAAAACTTGTACTCATTCAGAAGGCTGCATCCAGGGGCCTTCTAGGTCCTTCTGACCTCAAGACACAGGTTCCCTACCCCTGGTCTGGGTGAACTCCAAAATACCTTCCAACTCTATGATTCTCAGAATCTCAGCAGTGATGGTACACATACTGTGGGACCTTTCAGAGGCTTGTGAGCTGACAGAAACTAGGATGGCTATATGAAGGTGGGATCGATAGGCAGAGCTTTTTGGAATAATTATTATTGTAATAAGCAGAAAGAGCAGGGCTTTTTTGAATAATAATTGTAATAGGCAGGAAGAAGACAGGGAATTATAGACAGGAAGCACAACATGAGAGAAGTTAAGAAGGAAGAAAAAGTATAGTGGATGAAGAGAATAGGAAGGCTAGAGGTCTGACTGGACCAGGGATTTGTCTCGAGGAGTATTGGGAAGCCTGAATTGATAGACCAAGCTATCATTCAATCAACAAGCATTTATTTGCACACCTGCTATGCTCCATGGCCTATTCTAGGTTCTGGTGATATAAATACAAATAATGGAATAATATATCCTATCAAGGATCTTACATTTTAGTGGGGGAGAGAAAAGCTATATAAGTAAATACATGTGACAGGTGAGTAATAGAGAATCAATATAAACAGAATAAATACAAACAATGTACAAACTACAAGGTAGTTAGAGAGGGCACTAGCAATGATTGGGGGACAGGGTAAATTAGAAAATGCTCCATGCAGAAAAGTGTAGATGAAATTGCTTGAATTGGGTCAGGGCTTTGAACTCCAATTAGAGGAATTTAGGTTCAACCATAAAGAACATTAGAGGTTTTTGAAAATGAATATTTTAGGGAGATTAATCACATGATGCTTGCTTAAGAGGCCAGGTTCATATCTAAATTTAAAATATCAAGGGCTGAGCTCTAATTATCACTGACCCTGCCTCTTGTTAGCTGTTTAATATTGGATAAGTCATTTAAAATCTCTAGGCCTCTGTTTCCCCATCTGTACAAGGAAAGTATTAGACTAGATGGTCTCTGAGTTTCCTTCCATCCCCAAAGTTTAATTAAGTTTAATAAATTAATTAATAAAGTTTAATTAATATAACCATTTGAAGCCTTTGTTCACCCTACCAGTTCTTTTCAGTTGCTATTAATGCGATTTATTATTGTATAATTATTATATAATTACAGTGATAATGTGATTAAAGATCTTTACCACCCATTCAGTAGGCCTCAGATAGAGCTAGTTTAGGGAGGCTTGATTAAGAGAGGCTTGATCATAGGCAGCCTTATAGCCTTTATGTACTAGGTGCTAGGCCCCAGGCCTCACATTCTTTTGCTGAGTAGTTACTAAGCCCCAGGGCCCTGAGAAGTATATATATGCTCTGTGGTTGACATTTGGTTTTGGGGGTTTCACTCATTGGAAGAGTGCTCACATTGGTTTGGCCAGATGAGATTCTGTGTAGCCATTAAGAGCCCCTCCCCACCCCGGCTTTGAAAACCCAGATGTTGATGTTTCTGTCTCTGGTAACAATGTATTGTGATTTGGTCAGATAGGAGCCTGTCTGTTGATTTGTGTTATTTTCCTTTGTTTATAGTTCCTGTTTATATTTTCTGTTTGTATTTTCTCTGAAAATTCAGAGTGCTGACATTCCCCTGAACTAAGTGAATGATATATGCATGTTTAATTAAAGTAAGATTGTTAACCCCTTAAAGTTGCTTTCCTTAGAAAGGCAGATCAAAGAACCTGTGCTATTAGCCCTCCTGTGTTCTGATGTTATTGGCCTTGCACAGCCACAGTAGCAGCAAGTAGCATTGTTATTACAATAATTCATATATTTACCATTATTTTACATTTACATTATCATGATATAATTATTATTATTTTTGGTATTTTGGTTGGTATTTTGAAACTGGGTCTCTGCATCCTGCCCAAGTTAGAAACACGGTGGTAATTCATGGCCTCAATATGAATACTGATTGGCATGGAAGATTTAACCTGCTGTTTTTATGACCTGATCTGGTTTTGCACCTTAGGAATCCTGGTGGCCTCTCTACTGGTGGGGGCCACACTTAATGAGGGCACCCAATTGGTTTGAGCTATACTACAATTCAGAACTCCTAAATTCTCAGGATTTCCTAGTTGCAGAATCCCCAGTAGAAGTGACTTGAGATATGTGCCACCATATATAGTTCCATTAATTATTAAACATTCTTCTCATCCTTTTTCTTGTTCTTCTCCTTCCCCTTCCCTTCATTCATTCTCCCTCTCCCTCCTTCCCATCCTTTCCCTCTTTCTGCTCCTCCTGCCTCTTCCTTCCCTCTCTCCTTCCCTCTCTTCCTCTTCTTCTTCCTCTTCCCCTTCCTCCACCCCCTCTACTACTCCCTTCTATTCTTCTATTAACATTTCACATTTATAAAGTACTTTGAGTTAAAAGGGCAGCTTGATATAGTGAATAAAGAAATGACCAAGAAGCCAGGAAGACCTGGCTTCAATCTCATCTCTGCCATGCCAGCTATGGAATACTGGCAAATGAGTTACCCTCAGTGCCCTAGGCAACTCTCTAAAGATAATAATTTACAGAGCAAGAACCAATGTAGATTAGTAGAACAAATTCCCCTCCTTTTGGGTTTCCCTGTGACAATGAAATCACATGTCCAGCCCCTATCCCTACTGAAGGGTTAAAAAGTCCTTTCCTCACAATAATCCTTCAAGGTAAAGAGTAAAAATATTATCACTATATAATGAATGCAGAAATTGGAGCTCACTCAGCAAGACTGCATGCCTTGCTCTTAGTCACAAAGCAAGTAATTATCAGAGAAAGGCCTTAAACCCAAATCTTCTGATTCTAAGTCCAGTGGGTAAATCAAGGCCCTATCAAGAAGTCAAATTTCTCCTACGTGACAGGCAGGGATACCCCATCACTCTATTCTTAGCGCAGCTTAGAACTAATACTCATTGAACAAAATTTCTTTCATTGACTCTTGAGATGAACTAATGTTAAAATAAGGTTCTATAAGGCCCATAGGATGACAGAGTAAAGTTGGAAGTCAGCTTAGGGGGCTCTGATTACAGTGTCATTATTTTATAGATGAGGAAACCAAAGTACCTAAAGGTTAAGCCACTTTCCTATGGTCACATAATGACTAAATTTTCTGAAATAGAATTTGAACCAAGGCCTCCTTATGTAGGCCAAATGCTATATCTACTATGCCACGCTGTTTTCTGCTCTATGATCACTTATTGGAGTTTGCACATAGAGATCCGAATTTCCCCCTGATTATGGAAAGCAGAAATTCCATATCTTTGCTTTTTTATATGAAAATAGATTTTAAAAGCTATTGTGGTAATATTCATCAACATTAGAGATAGTGTTCTGTAGTGGAAGGCAAGATAGTATAGTATAGAGAGTGATGTGTTAGTAAATATTTAACAACTGACTCCCCTCACCTCCATCCCCCACCAAAAAAAGTGTATGCAGGATGCTTTATTATTTTCTTAAGTCTAAGCAATGAACAGCACAATAACTCAAGCCCTGATTCATATCATTCCTGAGGTATAAAAGCTCCGAATGAAAATTTAAAATTTGGCCTTGAAGAGTTGGTTGGAGTTAGCTCCAGCACTTCTCTGAGTATAGAAACCAGGAGACTTGAAGACAGGGAGACATGAGTATAAGCCCCAGCTCCGCCTTTTATTAGTTAGGGTATCTTAAACAAAAATCATTTAAATATTCAGAGTCTGGCTCTTTTTTCTAATGATAATGCTTGTAAAACCCATCTCACAGAGATGTTTTATATGTAAGTTGTCATTATTTCAATATATGATATGTATTTGCTATATTCATATATGGATATTAACATATTCTTGAAAAATAAATAACATGAAATTAAATATTAGTTTAAAGAAAGAATTATAAGAAATGAACTCTAGATATAAATTAAGTTCATGCTGTATTTATTAAGTTATTTCTAGATTTGCAAACTGATAATAAGAATCAGGAGCCCTGTGTGACCTTGAAGAAATTGTTTAGCCACTCTGAACTTCCATCTATACTATTGAGGGAGTTTAACTAAATGATTCCTGTGGTCATTTTCTACCATAATTACTTATATTTTCATCATATTATATTATCGACTCAGAGCAAGAAGTGACCTTAGACATTTGTTCAAATCCTTCAGTTTACAGATGAGGAAACTGAGGCACAGAGTTTGTCACTTGCCCCAAGTCACAGGAATAGTCAACAGTAGAAGTATAATATTAAAAGTGCTGAAAATATTTCCAAAAATGTGAATTCGCTTAAAAAGTAGAGTTAAATAAACTCATAGCCCTCCTACTTTATTCTAAGCCCCTCTAATCCTTATTACCTTCTTTAAAGTGCTTTATAGACTCATCCACAGCTATATAAATACCAGCCATTATTATTCACTTAGATTCCCACTAGGCACCTGGAGGGAACATGCACTCCAGTAATCTTTTTCTCTAATTCTTCACTTTGAAAATGGACATTAATTAGCCTTTCTTCTCATAGTAATTAGCTAGTGTTTAGCCTGCAATGTGATCATTTATAAAATCAGCTACCTTGATCATAAACCATCATAATCTCTATTTTCTTTCAATATCTTTGTGCCAAACAGCCTTCCCAGATGAATACACTGCAGGGGAGCTGCTGAATAGTATTGGTAGAAGGAGTTTTTCCTAGCTGCATGTTGCTTGTACCAGTACCACAGGCCTGGCCCAAAACAAAAACAAAAAGCCACTCCCAACAAAAACAACACTTTGAGCCAAACAACCTGTATGACTAGTTTAAGCTCTTCACATAGGGTTAGTTGTACTTTTCAACTGACGGTGATTTTTAAAATGCTATTTTTTTTTAGTGTACAATATTCATGAACCATGCTTTAGTTATCATCGGGCCCATTTAATAGATGAAGAAACTGAGGTTCCCAAAAGTTGTCAAATGGCTATTAACAGAACTGGGTAAGGTCTCTGCTTCCATTTCTAGTGCTCTTTCTGCTACATGATACCCCATGGTTTTATTGTCATATATCATTACAGTATAAAAGTGACTCTGAGTTGTCAAAGAATGGTAGATCCTAAAAATCTGAAAGAGACGCTTGATGATTTATTGTCCCAAACCATAGGCTGTCTCTCCCTACCTTTATTCCTTCCTTTGTCATGCCATGGATAGAATTCTGGGCCTGGAGTCAGAAAGACCTGAGTTCTAATCCCACCTCAGGCACTTAGTAACTGTATGACCTTGAGGTATCTAAGTAAGTGTCCTCAATTGTAAAATGAGGGTAATAATAGGCCCTACCTTCCAGAGATGTTGTGAGGATCAAACAAAATAATATTTTAAGTGCTTAGTATAATACTTGACACATAGTAGGCACTTAATAAACGCATGTTTTTAGCCCTCTTGCAGCATAGAACTCTTGGATATACTAGCTTGAGCCTCCCCAACATCAAGGACCACAGGCATGTACTACTCCATCTTCCAAATGAGTCATCAGATTATCAGGCATGGTGGTTATTATTTTGGTGCTTATTTTAACAATTATAAGGAATATCCACTTCAAAATAAGTCTACTGCTGTATTCTCTGTGGCTAGGCAAAGACAATTCAGAAGAGGGTATGATTAGATATAGACCTTGTATGAGAGCCATAGGACAATGTATGTATTTTGGTCATTAATTTTGCAACCTTTAGCAGATTTCTTGAATTCAAATATTTCTCCATTTTTGAAAAGACAATATGATTTTTTTCATTGTGTTTTAAAATATTTACTTAGTAATAAAGTGCCTTAATATCCTCATCTGTTAATTTCTGTAATTAAAAAGGAAAAAAATATTTCTTGCATTTAATGAGAATCAAGAGAAAATAGGGAGTCCAAAGAAAATGATAGTCTTTTGAATATCTTTATCTCTGAATTAGTTTCCTGCCTAGGCAAATAGCCAGTATTGACAAAAATTAAAATTAAAAAAAAAAGCTTTATAAATAAGAGTGGGTTTAGTTGACTTCTCAATGATTATAAAAAGAGAGGGGAAAGCTGCCTGATACCAAGGTATCCTAACATGGAGACTTGTTAACAAAACAAAGTGTGAATTGCTTAGAGATAATTCCCTGCTGTTATTAATTCCCCTGGGGAGCAATCTAGAAGGACTAGCTATTTCTCCTCTTTAGACCTGTGCCAGTGCATAGGAACATGTCAGAAGAATATGAAAAGGCTATTTTTTTGGAACATTTATTCTTCCAGATTGTGTGTTTGTGTAAATATGATTCATACCTATTAGCTCTTAGTCTGGAGCACCTAACCCAACCAGGAATTGAGCAGCCCATAAATAATGAATGGACTTTGTAAACAACAGTCCTGTGTAGCTACAAGGAGTCAATAGTGAAAACAAGTGGAGAGTGGCAAGGCAGCATTTTCATGGATTCCCTGTTTCTTTCTGTCACTCTCCTCTCTCAAGGGACAAAGAAAGAAGAAAAAAGAAGAGCTTGATTGGCAGACAGTCTAGATCCATAGTGGAAGACCTTTCACTTGGTGACCCAGCCCTCTCGTGAAATTACCCTGGTGCTGCCCACAAAAGGTATTCAAAACATGTTAGAATTATTTGTCACCTTTTGAGGTTGGTGGTGGTCGTGCTAAATTTTCAGTTTCCTCCGCATTCTATGTCTGTGAAATGCAAAAGAAAGCAGGATGCTTTTGTACAAGAAAAAAAATGGAGATGGTCTATTTATTCTCCCCATAAGAATATGTCTTTGATATTTTAGGGATTTGTCAAATTACTTCAAGCACATCATTGAAGCCATTCCATTAATGGTTTTGAGGAGATGATTCATTTTGCTGGTAAATTTTCTCATTGTGTAGGAAATGTTTGTTTTTTCTTACTATTATTTGGTGCTTCGTCAGATGCCAAGTTGTTTTGCTTCATTATCTATAGATGATCTGGAGCAGTCTTGCATCATAAAAAAAATATGCTGTAGCATCTGCCTTTGTGCTTGAGTGCTCCCCTCTACAGATCACTCTTAGCAGGAGTAGTTATTATTATTATTTTATTTTGTTAGGGGTTTTTTTAGCTGAGGCTTGATTTTATATTAACTGTGTGTCAAAATGGATAGTTATGCAATCACATATGCAATAAATCAACATTAGACGTATGCATGCATATCTATCATGTCTCTCTACTGATCTGTTTCTTTCCATCTGTTTATCTTTACACACACACATAAGAGGGAACATCACTTGTTGGATAGAGTGCTGACCTCAGAGTGAGAAAGGTTTGGGCATAAATCCTGCCTTTGACATCTACTAACTGCCGCTTACTACTTCTCTAACCTAGGAGCTAAAAGTTTGTTCTCGTGAATTGATACACACTAATTATTTATATATGGGCAGCTAGGTGGTGCAGTGGATAGAACATAAGGCCTAGAGTCAAGAAGACTCATCTTCCTGAGTTCAAATCTGGCCTCAGACACTTACTAGCTATGTGACCCTGACAAGTCGCTTAACCCTGTTTGCCTCAGTTTCCTCATCTGTAAAATGAGCTAGAAAAGGAAATGGCAAACCACTCCACTGTCTTTGCCAAGAAAATTCAAAATGGAGTCACAAAGAATTGGACATGACTGAAACGAGTGGACAGCAACAAAGTCTTAGGCAAATAAATCGCCTTCTCTAAGCTTTACTTGCTGATTTGCTGGAAGAGACCTCATTCACTATCTTGTAAAATAAGCAATTTCCTTTTAACTCCATCAGTTATCTTACCGATAGGAGCTAGAGGAGATCTCAGTCACTATCTTGTCCCAGGATTCTTAAGCTCTTTTGAATGTCATTGACTGTTTCCCATGGCAGAGCCTGATGCAGCTTCTGAGCCCTTCTCATAATCCTGTTTTTAAGTTCATAAAATACCACATTTACCACAGGTAGCAAGAATCAGTCGGGATTTGAAATTCCCAAAATGCATGGCTAGTGTCAGTGTTGGGAATCAAACCCAGATCTAGTGACTCCAAATCTATCAGTCTTTCTATTTGATGACTTTTCTTTTGCCTCTAACAGATAAGAGTGTGTGTGTGCGCGTGTGTGTGTGTGTGTTTAAATAGCTCAACCATTATGCCAGCCAAAATAACTGACCTTTATTTTTTTTAATAATTTCCATAATGATTATGTAGAATCGTTGGGGTTTTCAATCATTTGATAATAAAGAGCTTCACCATAGGGCCTGACATTATTGAAAGGAGTCATGCTTTCTGTCATTCAGCTCTTGCAATATTTCTGTTCTACTCCCTTCTGTTTGAATGACAAATGGGAAGCATTTCTTCCAGCTGCTTTCTTTCTATTTGAATCAGCTTCAGAAAGTTAGAATCAGAAATCAGGTGACAGGAATATATTATAGAGGAATGACATAAAAGTGATAGCAAATAATTGGGCAGAGAACAGTCAAAGATAAAGTATATTTTCACAAACAACCATATTCCCTAAGAAATTGAGCTTATCATTCTGGATAACCTTCTTCATTCCCCCCTTAATGAGACTATTTATATGTTCTGATACCAAAGTGGTAGTTTTATCAGGGATGTGCTAGATGGAGCCAGCTAAAATGGGATTCTTGAGAGCCGACAGTTAAATTTTCCATGTGAGCATTTAAACATCAGAAATTCATAAAAGCTACAAGTTAGGGCTTGTTTGTTTTGCTAATTTTCAAGACTTATGAAAGTCATAGAGGAAATGTCAATAATGCAGAATAAACTTAAAAATGTGTCTTTGGTCCTTTTTTGATGAGCCAGTTGTTAAACATTTACAAATATACTCATGGTTGTAATTGTAGTAAATATATCTGTATCACTGTCATACAACTGGGGCATCTAGGTGGCCAGTGGATAGAGCACTGGGTCTGGAGTCAGGAAGATCTAAATTCAAATCCTGCCTCAGACAGCTGTGTAACCCTGAACAAGTCACTTAACTCTGTCTCAGTTTCCTCATCTATAAAATGAGCTGAAGAAGGAAATGTGAAATCATTGCAGTATCTTTGCCAAGAAAACCCCAAATGAGGTCATGAAGAGTTGGACACAACTGAATAACAACAGGAAGAAATCATAGATCTGGAATGGGAAGGTATCTAGGTTAACCCCCTTATTTTCTAGATGAAGAAATTGGGGCTTAGGAAGGTTAGATCACTTTTCTGTACATCTCTCAGGAAGCATATAGAGTATAATTTGAACTTAGGTCCTAAAACTCCAGTCAGTGTTCTTTTTCTGGGCCATGAAATACTCAGTAGTTCAGTAGAGATTATAAGACCTAATACATTGTTGGAAAAAAATACAAAAAGTTTGCTCAGATAGCTGTTTCAAGTTTACCATTTATGTAAATTGATGGTTATTCTATTATTTGAATTTCTAATTTTATATACCCTTCAATGACTGTGATTCTTATTGCTTCCTCATCTGTAGAATGAGAGGTTTAGACTAGATGACCCATGAGGTCTTCAGCTAAAGCATGAAGATCCTATGACTATATTGAGTACATCCTCTCAGAGCTGTGGTTTTGAGGAACCTCAAATGCTTAGAGCATGGTGTTAGGGAAAGAACCCTGGATCTAGAACCTGCAAGCCAAATCTTTCCTCTGCCATTTACTCTTAGTGTGACCTTGTATATTTCTCATCAACTTTCTAGGCCTCCATTTTATCACATGTAAAAATGATAGGATTAAAAAAGATTGTCTCCTAGATTCAATTAATTCCCCTCTAAGTCAGTGATCATAAATGGCAAGACTGCTACAGAGAGCCATCTCATCTCTGTTGTTTTCCGAAGCTACATAAGTGACCTAACAGGAAATGAAAAGTTCTTCTCCCAGGCTTTCCTATATCCATCCATCCATATGTGCATATATGTATATGTATGTATATGTGTGTATATAAGCATATGGCATATGTATATATAAGTGTGTATACATACATACATATATATGTGTGTGTATGTATGTGTGTATATATGGGTATATATATATATATATATATACGCATATATATATGTATGTAGGGAATCTCTACAGGATGTAAGGTTAGAGAATTACTTATCTTAGATGTTTTTAAATCTGAACAAAATAGATGTTGTCAGTCAGTTTCTGATATGGCTGATTAAATTAAATATGCATTTTCAAGAGACATATGGTACAAAGGAATGTCTTTTGAGCCATGCAAATACAGAATGTTACCACCTCGGGCACTGGGAAAGAGCAAACAGCAGCTTTAGTTCTGCTACGGAAGGTAAGGAGAAAGGCGGGTGACCCATAAAATTAAATCTTGCTTCCTACATGGCAGATTCTGACAAGTCCAACAGCAGTTAAGAAAGTGAAAACTGTCACGGAGTTGAGATTTTTTTTTTTTAGTGATGCAGGTTTACTTCATGCTAAGTAACCCAAATTTTCAGAAAAGATAAATGTAAATCAAAATCTGTTTCAAACTCATTAGGCAGCCTTTTTATTTAAGGGAACCCTGTGGTGCATCCTTTTTATAAAGCAAATAATCTTTTTGTAGTATGAATAATTATCCCTCAATTATCTGATTTTTAAATTTGACTTTTCTTGTTGCACTTGGCAGCAAAAGTTTGGGTGTTTGGAATTCAGAATATTTTTCAGGGGAAAAATCTAGGCCAATATAAGAATTTCTTTTGCTTGACTATGCTTGTTTGTTATGAGGATTTTTTTAATGGGTAGGAGAAAGTTGGGGCACTTGGATGGCTCAGTGAATGGAGTACTGGGCATGGAGCCAGGAAAACATTTTCTTGAGTTTAAATCTGGCCTCAGATACTTACTAGCTGTGTGACCTTGGGCAAGTCACTTAACTCCGTTGGCCTGACTCCTTCATATGTAAAATGAGCTGGCGAAGAAAATGGAAAACCATTCCACTATCTCTGCCAAGAATACCCCAAATGGGGTCACAAAGTTGGACACAAATGAAAAAAGATTTAATGGCAACAACAAAAAGAGAAGAGTTAGGAGGAAGAGAAAATAGGTATTTGTTAATTAAAAATGTATTTTTTAAAGAAAGTTTCTCAGGTCCGTGGGCTAGGCCCACAAAATTCTACTTAATAGATTTCTTGCCTGGAGATTCTATTATTTCATCCATATAGGTTCTCCCTCAAACTCCTAACAATGCTTCTTCCGTGCCTTAATAGACTATTTTGATGAATTGCCATGGCTAAAACTACCTATTACCCGGCAACTCAGTCTCTATCAATGAGCTTCCTTTAATTTAAATAAGCTAGTTGTCCAGTAACAAGCATAGAGCCAAGTAAATGAAAATGTTTCCTAGCTTCAAGGACTAATCAGAACTTGCACCCCATTGGGACAGGCTCTGAGAACCCAAGGCTGGTACCACCACATAATATGCAGAGAATATGGGCTGGCTACATTTATCTGCACACACCGGCATAAGCATTACCTCTGGCCCTTTTCTTCCTCTATATTATCAGTATAAAACATAAAACAGGAGAATTAGTGGAGTTTTAATTTGTAATGTAGTTAAACACTGTATATTTTCAATAAGGAATAGTAGGGAAGTCATGGCTGCAACATCATTCATTTTTAAAAATTTTAGAAAAACATTTTTAAAATTTATTTTGAATGCTGTTGCTTAAACATAAGTAATGGTATTTAGATGAATAGGTACAGGAATGTATGCTGCAGAAATTCAAAAAAGGATTTCTGTGAAGCAAAAAGAGTGCTAGACAAAGAAATTAGGGTCCCAATTCCTACCCCAACATTTCTTAGATGTATGACTCTGGATATGTCATCTAGGTTTTTCTGAGCCTTTGTTTTTTCATTACTAAAATAGAGATAATTATGCTTGTATTACCTACTCTATAGGAATATTGTGGGGAGAAGTGCTTGATGGACCTTAAATATGCTATAAATATGAAAGATGTGATTTTAAAGGCTGATGGCACTTTAAAAATATTAGCCTAATTATTACTATTATTATTTATTATACAATGTATGACTTTTCTTTGGCATACACATGTGTTATACCTCTTATTCAGCTGTGGTTTATATTATTTTTCCATCCGTGGACTGGTTTCAGTGGGAGGTAGAATGAAACTTTTCCTGAGATAATTTGGTAAAAGTTAAAAATTAAAGAAGGGAAAATGAAGAAAAAGGATGAAATAGAGAAAGGTAAAATACATTCATATGTGCTTCAAGTGGAAATTACCTGAGTTGTTGGACAAGTGATATATTTATATATGCATACATACATATACATACAAATATGCATACACATATATGCTTATGTATTTATGAGTTGTGTGTATATGTATGTGTGTGTATATACATACACATTTACATACATATATACATATGCATTTATATATACATAAATATACATATAGACATACAAGCTTTACTGAGAGAGAAGAAAGGAGGTGGTGGGAAAGAATTTTGAGGATCTCCAGTTTTCTGCTTTCTGGTGGTGTTTGCTGTCTGTCCTTCATTTTCAAAGAGCACCAATGACTTCATGAGATGATGTCTTGACCTGAATGTGATTTAGATTTAAGTGAGGCAGAGTTGCACAAAGTTTTCAGCCTCATTCCCTCTTCCAGAGTCATTGAAATTCACTGGCAGGACAAAAGTCAAGATGACTGGCAATGGCCTGTAATGAAGGGAAGGGTCAAACAAGGAAGGATAGGGTAGGGTGAAAGAGAAAATGGCATCGTGTACAACTAACTGTTCTGTTCATAAGTCAGATGCTTTAAATATAGAGTAACATCAATATCAAGTTTTCTTAGATAAGAGAAAGACCTGTAAGAGTTATGCAGTTATGGATAAAGGATTAGATATTGTCAAAATCAATGTTTTTCATGAATGGAAAATACAGTCAGAAGACAGAAAGGAAGATAGGTAATTCAATACAAGAGGAATTTTTTAATATGAAGAGTTGTAGGTAGAATCAGGCTACTCATATGAGGGTAAATAAATTTGCCTGGCTAGAGTAGAGAGTTCAAGTTAGTTTTATTGGGAAATGAAAATGTTTTGGTTGGTAGAAGGCCCTGGAAATGATTGGTTTTAATTTGATTTAAGGGGCAATTGGGAGCCATTGTGGGCTTCTGGGAAGGGGAATAATTTGATCAAAATGACACTTGATAAATTGTTAGGTATTTTTCCCTCTATTTTTGGATAGATTGGTGGAGGAAAGGAAAAGGCTAAGATGCAGTTGGATTAGCCAGAGATTGAGTTGATTAAAGTCTTGACAAACTCTGGCTGTGGGAGTTCAGAGGAAGAGATGCATCTTGGAAATGTTGGCAGGGGAAAAAATCAATAAGACTTTTTGATTTGAATCATGATGGTGAAGAGATATAAGCCAGATTTCTGGGGATAAAGTAGGAAGCTGTTGGCAAATAAGTCTGTGGTGAGTAAAAAGTTTATCTATGAAGCAAACAAAAGAAATAAGGTTATAGATCGTAAGAGTAGTAATGTCAAGAGCTGGTTTTCCTGGTGTGCTATTTATGCTAGGAGGATTGTAGGTAAAACAATGACCAATTCATGAAATTCCCTAAACAGGTATAAATTGTGCAAATGTCTGATCTGAAATATAAATCAGTGGAAATCAACCTGTTACCCTACCCTTCAAGAAATTTCACTTCCTGAAGAGTTTCACCTTCTGTCCTTCAGTGGGTTTCAGTACCACTACATAAATGAATATATATCGTAACCTATTCAATTTGAGTCAGCAAACATGTACCAAGTAATTATTGTAGGCAAGGAAAAATACTAGGCACTGGATATACAAGAAGTAAAGCAAACTCATCATATCTGTCTGCAAAGTGCTTTTATTCTATTGCAGGAAGGAGAGATTCCTATGTCGTCTTGTTCAGTCTAACTTCTGTATCCCCCAGGAATACTGTGTTACATCTGGCAATTGTTAAATATTCTGGCCTGGAGCCAATCAGAATAAGAAAGCAAATGCGAAGCCCTGATTTTCTAATTCATGTCTAGATTTAAGATCACCTGCTAATAAGATACCAGGTATTTGAACAAATGCCCCAATGCCCAAAGGATTAGGGCCAATTTTCATGTGGCTACCTGATGAGGTAGAGACAAAGGTGGATCACCCAGGCCCATAACTAGGATGGGACAACTGGAGTTTTACACCAGGGTACAAAATTTTGAGGGCCTGATAGTATAACTACAAGATTCATTTCTTCCCTCCTGCCTAAGATACCACCCTAGATGAATTCTTCCTCTGCCTTACTTCATCCTCAGTGACCTGGCTTTATTTTGGAGTATATTACCTCCTCTATGTGGCCACATCTACCCTCTTCTCACCAGTGGCAACCTAAAAATATCATCTTAATCTAGGGCAGACATCTTCACCTTGATAGCCATAACTCAGGCAAACCCCACACATCAAACCACAAGTATAAAAATTATTATGGCTCTGGGTTAGCCAATCACTGAACTACCTGATTCATCTCATAAGAACAACAGGATTTTTTATCTCATTGATGGAAATGAAAAATAATGGTAGTCAAATTGTTGAAGGCATTAGGAGAGATCTGGTTGTGAGTATTTATCTGTTTATACATGAAATAGAGTTTGTGCCCAAAATAGAGACTGAAGGAGAAATGGGTCATAGGATCATAAGTTTTGAGCTCTCTTTCAAGTAACTTTCTGTTGTCTGATACAACACTCTTCATAGAATCAGAGCTGGCGAGGACCTTCAAAGTCATTGAGTCCAACCCCCTTATTTTACAAATGAGGAAACTGAGGCTTAAGGAGATTAAGTGGCTTGCCTAGCCCAGGATTACCAAGCTAATAAGTAACCAAAGTAAGATTTCAACATAGATCTTCATGGTTCCCAATCCAGTGCCCAATCAACTCAAGGAATAATTTCTTTAGAAATGTTAAAAACTAAAAAGGTTTTTTGTTTTTCTTTTTTTTTTTAAATTTATTTTTGACATGTTTGGTTTTCAGCATTGATTTTCACAGGCTTTTGAATTACAAATTTTCTCCCCATTTCCCGCCCCCCACTCCAAGATGGCGTACGTTCTGGTTGCCCTGTTCCCCGGTCTGCCCTCCCCTCTGTCGCCCCTTTCCCCTCCCATCCCCCTTTCCCTTCCTTTCTTGTAGGGCAAGAATCTATTTTTTTAAAAACCTTGAGTTCCAAATTCTCTCC
>JAQQSZ010000635.1:0-16149 GCA_028646595.1 Phalanger gymnotis | reverse complement strand
CTGGTGCAGAGCTCTGCTTCTGACCTACAAAATTGCCCTGGGCTCAGAGAATGTCTTATTTTTACCTTTTCTTGGTTATATCACTTTAGAATTTGATTTTACCCATTATCTTCAAATCATTTGAAGGGAATTTCTATAAGACTGGCTAGGACGCTCCCTTTACCCTTCCCCCTTCATCCTGTGTTTTTTTTTTGTTTGTTTGTTTGTTTTGTTTTTTTTTTTTTGTTTTTGTAGAGAGCATTGTTATGCAGCTCTGAATTGAATGGATTCCTTAAATCACCTTTGATATTCCTATCAATTCTGAACTTCTTGGATTGGGTAATACCTAAGGTCCTTTCCAAGTGGAAATTCTGTATTAGCTAATTTTGACCCATTCCTGCTCTTAAGGTTGACCAGCAGCTAGTGGAAGGGTAGTGTTTGCTGTGTGGAGTACTCCCTGGTTTATGGGGATTCAATGTACTCTCTTGATCTCATTATCACTAAGCTAAAATCCATTCTAGGGTTTACTGTGAATGAAGTTTTCCTTATCCAGCTCTTAGTGTGAATCATATGTGAGCACATTGATTGCTTTATTCTGATCTACTTAAGAATGGGGACTATGCCACAGAATGGTCTTCTCTTTGGCTAGAGCTAAAAAGAGTATGAAATTAGCTTTACCTGACTGAGACAGGCTTCTTTTTATTTTATTTTTCTCCCCTTGGTCCCTACTTGCTGCAAATATTTTTGTTAATAGGAAAATTGAACTCTAACGCAGCAAGGAAGGGAGCATAGGTCATATAATCTCTTACTTGAGGACAGCTCAATTTCTACAGCAGCAATAACCATTCTTGTTAAATGGAGATTTCAGAAAGGACCATTTGGCAGGAAATCCTTCTTAGGTTGGGTATTAAGAAGCTTTTGTCCTTGATTAAGTGCTCTAGATTCTCCTAGGTAGTTAATCAACTACAAATGGCAGGACCAGTACTGCTCTTCTAGCACCTTGAATTTTAGTCTCTAATTGTAAAGAAAATGTATTGATAATTTAAGAAAGTACACAGAAGAAAGTATTTGTGCATTATCCTCAATTAGTCCACTTTAGGTTTGAGTAAGACATTAACTCAAGTAAGGGTAAGATACTTTTCGTTAAGTTGAAATAAGTTAAATATAGGGGGAAAAAACAACACAAAAAGGAGAAGAAAGGAGGAAGATAAAGTACAATTCAGGGCTCTGTAATCAGGGCCCTAGTTAGCTGAAAAAATTCACAAGTAACAAGAATGATTAGCTTTAATATAAGTAAAATATACATTGCATTTATTGCCACTCATTTAATTCTTTGTCAATGAAACTATTTTAGTTTTAGTCATACAGAATATTTTTAGGTATTGAAATTTTAATTTCTAATTGAATTTGTGTGTATTTTCTCAAGTGACAAAAAGACTTTTTCAATCATTAAAATAATTTTGAAAACTAACTTTATAATTGTTTTAAATATTTCTCAAAATGAATAATTTTGGAATATGCATTTATCTGAAAACTGTATTTTTGAGGATATAACTAGTTATTTTCAATACATCACAGACCCAGATATTTGCATTTAATTAGAGCTGCAATTCAATATAGCTAAACCTCTGAAAATTATTTTTCTTTTCTTTTTCCTCCCACCTACTCCCCTCTATTCTTTGCTTTTCTCCTTTCTTTGTCCATGCTTTCTTTTCATTTCCAGTGCTCAGCATAGTGTCTGATATATAGTAGGTGTTCAATAAATAATTTTTGACTGTGACCTAACTTTTCTTACTATCAGTTTCCTTATAAGTACTCAGCTGATAAAGATTTATTAACTATCAACTATATGCCAAATATGGTGCTAAAGACTGAAAATACAGATAAAGGTAAAAACAGGGTCCCAGCCTTAAAGAAACACACATTCTAATAAAAAAGACATCATTAAAATAACTATGTACATACCCAATATATGCAAAATTGTGGTGTTAGATTAAATAATCTCTAAAGCCCATTTCAACTCTAAACCTAAAAGTAATATACATAGACTGCACTTCAGTAATTTGTCAAAGAGGGGCATGTACTCATTAAACAATCTCTGAGGGCCCATCAATCTCCTGACTCTCTTCCTATTGCTCTAACCTCTCCTCAGTCTTCTTTACTGGATCTTCATCTAGCTTAGGGCTAACTATGGGCATCCCGTAGGGTTCTGTCCTGGGTCCTTCTTTCTTTTTTTTTCTTTATATTATTTCAGTTATTGATTTCTTCAACTCCCCTGTATTTACCTATGATCCTCTAAGCTGATGATTCTTATACGTATTTAACCTGCCCTAACCTCTCTGCTAAGCTCCAGATTCATATCTCCAACTACTTTTCAGACATCTTGAACTATATATCCAACAAATCTCTTAAACTCAACATGATTAAAACTGAATTCACATTTTTTGTCCTCCCCACTCCCTCTTTCCAAACATTCCTAGTCTGCTCAAGCACACAGCCCAGTCTTTAAAGCTAGATGTCAGCTTGACTCTTCAGTAACTCAAACCCCACCATCCAAAGTGTTGTGAAGGCCTGTCAATTTCACATCTTCAATATCACTTGAATTCACATGCTCTCTGCTCTGACACCACCACTACCCTGGCAAAGGCCCAAACATCTTCATACCTGAACTATTACAGTAGTCTATTGGTTAGTCTGCCTGGCAAAAGTCTCTCCCTATTCTGGTCTTTGTGTAGCTGCAAAGGTGATTTTTTTCAAGCTCAGGTCCAACCATCTCACCAGCTCCCTGACTGATTAAATTTCAGTGGCTTTCTATTAGCTCTAGGATCATTTTTTTTTAAAAGAATCCATGATGTTCAAGGTCCTTCATAACCTATGCACTGCTAATTTCTGAGTCTTCTTATACCTGAGACCAGGGCTGTCCAACCTTAGGTTCTTATTGAAACAATAGACAATATATTTTGATTTGCTGTGTTAGTGAGAGCTATGTGGTAGCTCATCTTGTTTACTAATGCATTTATGTAAATTTGTATGCTCCTAGGCAAGCTACATAAATTGCACAAATCTCACTTCGGCAGCATGTGGCCTACAGGTCACATGTTGGACAGCCCTGCCTTAGACCCCATTCCCAATTTCTCTTTGATCCAATGACCCTGGCCTCCTGGCTATTCCATGGATAAGACAGCCTTATCTCTAAAGTCCAGGAATTTATTCTAGATGTCTCCTTTGTGTGGAATGTGCTCCTTCCTCACCTCTGCCTCCTGGCTTCCCTTAAGTCTCAGCTAAAATACCACCTTCTTCGGAAAGCCTTTCCCAAAACCTCTTAAATTTGGTGCCTTAACTCTGTTGGTTATTTCCTATTTATCTTGTATATTGTTTGTTTATACACATATTTTTGCTTATTGCCTCCTTCAATAGATTGTGACCTTGTTGGGGCAATTCGTCTAGCAGCTGCTGAGGGGGTGAAAGACCAACACAAGCCCAACAACAAGAATGCTGCCAGCACAGGTTCTTTCAATTAGCTTTAGTAAGGAAAGTAACATTGGAGGTTAACAATCTTATTTCAATCCAACATACAAACACTATTCCCTTAGTTCAAGGGAAAAAAGCCAGCACCCTGAACTCCAGAGCAAATACAAACAAATTACAAACATACATCATAAACAAACCAAATACAATTCATAGTTACCAAGAAACCATCAACATCTGGATGAGCCGGGACACTCTTAGAGTGGCTGCCCAGAGTTCTCCAGGCGTGAGAGCCTCAAGCAAATTGTTCTGTTCTCTCTTTTTATAAACTCTTTAGCAATCATCAAATGTGATCTGATCGACCAGATCTCAGGCTCGTATTATTTGCTCTGGTGTTAGCAACTTCCCTTAGGACTCTGAGGGCTTCATGCCTGCATAGGTTAAGCACCTAGTAGATAAGAGTTTGGGCCTGGGGCTTTGCACCTAGTAAGGCTCAATCAAAGACACTTAATTAATTTATTATTCTAAAACAGTAAAAAAAAAGTCCCAACTTAATTGATATTACAGAGCTCCAACAGGGCAGAGATTGTCCTTTGTCTTACTTTGTTTCCCCAATACTTAGTACAATGTCTGACACATTTGTTATTGTTCCTTGGTCATTTCAGTCATGTCTGACTCTTCATGACCCCTTTTGGTGTTTCCTTGGCAAAGACACTAGAATGGTTTCTCATTTTTTTTTTTCTCTAGATCATTTTTCACATGAGGAAAGTAAGGCAAAAAGGGTAAGTGACTTACCCACAGTCAAATAGTTAGGAAGTGTCTGGGGCCAGATTTGAACTCAAGAAGATGCCTCCCTGTTTCAACAATCTGGCTAGCAGCTGTTGTGGGGGTGAAAGACCAACAGAAGCCCAAAACAAGAATGCTACTGGCATGCTGCAAAAGCACAGGTTCCTTTGATCTGCTTAACTAAGGAAAGCAATGTTAAGGGGTTGACAAGCTTACTTTATTGCAGCATACAAATATAATTCACTTAGTTCAGGGGAAAAGACCAGCATCCTGAACTTCAGAGTAAAATACAAACCAATTGCAAACATCAACAGACAGACCCAATACAATTCATAGTTACCAACATCTAGGTTGAGCCCAGGAGCTCAGAACAAGGGCTGGCCCAGAGTCACTGGAGCCACCACTGATGTGGGTAAGAGCTCCAAAGAAGAGAAGGCCAACCCCTGGTTTTATATCTTTTTCAGGGTCAGAGGTGAGTCACACATGCGACTCACCCATGTGACCTATAATCGTCACAAAGAGGCAACTTAAACCCACATGGTCTAAAAGCCTCTGATGTCCCAAATGTGTCACTCAAACTCATGTGTAAGCTAGGCCCTCCCCTGAGTTAGCCCCACCTTGGGCCCCACCTTAGTTACCAATCCACACCCACATAGTTTTTATACCTAATAGGGTTTTGGGCCTGGGGCTTAGCACCTAGTAAGGCTCAATGAAATACACTGAATTACTCAAAAGCCAACTAAGTGCTAACAGCCCATTTTGCTTACCAACACATTCCCTGATTCCAAGCCCAGTGCTCTATCCACTGACCCACCTAGCTTCCCTTGCCTGAGACATAATAAGTACTTATTAAATACTTATTACTAGCTATTAATACTGTTTGGTGTTATGAACTATATATTGCATGCCAGCAGATTTTCAGTAAGATTTTCTTTTATATCTGTAACACCTAGTACAGTGCTTGGTGAATAGATAATATAAATTTGTTGGTTTATAGTTTTTTTTCTGTCTTCTCTTTCTAACATATAAGGTTCTTTGCTGAATTAATTTATTAATTTATGATGATGCATATAATTACTATATCTTTTTTAACTGAGAATACATGAATGTTAGTTTGCTACTTTAATGATAGTTTGATATAAATTGTTAATGAATTTTTGCCTCACAATTTTTTACCATATAAGTCATTCACTCGTTACTTACTCCTTCATGTTACTACATCTCTTCCCCTCACTTCTGAGTGCATTCCTTTTGGAGAGTTGGCAGGGTCATTTTGTTATTTAAGGGGATTTTGAACATCTGGAAAAATCATTGTATGAGAAAGGATTGACATATATGAAGCCATGACAAGTTGTCTGAATTAGTTAATAGGGATAGATAATGACTTTTGCCTTGTTCTGTTACTGAAACCTAAACTAAGTCCTTATTAGATCATTATTATATAGATACAAATAATAAGGCAGGGACAGTAATTTCACCAGTAGCATTCTACTCAGATGTATCATTGTACTAGGAAATGACCTTGGGTTCCTGAAAGCTATGGAAAAGGATTCCACTTTATTATAGGTCTCCTAATCCAGAAAATCCTTCATTTATTAATATAGTGACTGATGGTGTGCCTGTCATCTAAGACTTGGTCTAGATAAATTAGATAGAATAATCACCAGATTCATGGCAGAATGATTGTATTTTAGGACAAAGCAATTTTTAAAGTATTCCTAACTAAGCCTCAGAGGAGCCACAACTTGCCTAAGTCGGGGAGAATACCCACACTGGTAAAACAAGAGATGTTTTATATTTTCTGTAAAAGATGCTGTTTGTGATTTCACACTAGCATCCATTCAAGTGAACAAATTCTTTAGATGATGACTAGCACTTAACATATAATGTTTTTCAATCAATTCATCAATAAGCATTTATTCAGAATCTTCTACAGACTAGGAATTATTTGAGGTTGTAGGGATTCAAAAACAATGAAAAAAATCATGTCTACTCTAAAGGACGTTGGACTCTAATGGGAAGACACAAGTACATATGTAATATGTTAGAAGAAATTTAAAGATAATGAACTTAAAAATGAAAGGCAGGAAGGACCACTTGCAGGGAAGATACTAGTTTACATGTGTATATTATTTGAAGGATTACAAAAGCTTTAAAGTTTTCATTTGCTTTCATTTGCTCCTTACAACAGCCCTAAAAAGAAATAAGCAGTCATTATTTCCCCCATTTTTTACAAATAAGGAAACCAAGGCTCAAATTTTGAATAATTTGCCTAAAGTCACACAATTAATTGATCAAAAATAGGCATCAAATGCAATTTTTAAAAAAAAAACCTTCAAACTACAATATTTTTGTTAGTTATCGTTTTCTTCTTTACAATCTAACAGAATCTAAAGAACTCTATATATTAAAACTACTTAATTCTGAAATTAAAATAAACTAAATAAGCTAAAATAAACCAAATAAAGTAAACTAAATAAGAACAAATGATAAAAATAACACATTTACATAATGCTTTACAATTTGTTAATTACTTTACTATCATTAGAAAATAAAACTACCTAGGACTGTGATTTCAGCTGCATACTGGGCTCCCAAAAGGGAACACTTCTTTCCTTATAAATGCAAGTCATCAACTAATGTTTAACTTAAGTTTTGTAAAGCAGTAAGAAGCTAAATAAGTATCTTGTGCCTGTTTATGAGGCTTTATGTTTCAGAGGCCTTATACCTACATATAGAGCATCCTGAGTCTAAGGGCAGCCTTCGACATACTTCTCCAAGTTACTTCTCAAAAGGAATTGTGTGTGAACAAATGAAATCAAAGTTTGTATAGTACGGTGAGTTATCATAGGCTTAGTCTTTGTCAAGCTGTTTAGTTGCAAGTTTTTATTGTCTCTAAATGGAAGAAGGAGTAGTTAAGGTTATTTTCTTGACAACTATTGTTTGATATTACTTAATGTTTTGCTTAAAAGTCCAGAAATGTTAATTATATTACATTATGTTTTGGAATACAATATTGATAATTTAGTGCTATTAAATTCTGTATGTTCATGAAAGAATTCTGAGCTACTTTAGAGTCAATCTACAGGTTGAATGCTATACAGGGCCTGATCTGATTGACAAGAAATATTATTATTGAATCACTAAAATCACATTATGGTAACCAGAACATCTGAACCCCAAGGAGTTATGATTCTTTACTCATTACAATCAATTCCTTGTTTTAAACAAGGGATGCTTGATTTTATTCTTAAAATAGTTCTTAATGTGTAGTCTCCAGAGTTGATATTATGTTTTTGTTTGGTTATTATATAGTATAGGTATACACTAATATAAAAATCTAGTATTTAGCATGCATTAATACAAATATATGAAAATGCAATTCATGTTTTATGAGAATCCTTCCCCTCCTTGATTCGAACCAAGAATGACTGGGATCCTAGTTTTCTGGATTTTTTTTCCTATGTTTTGTTACTTTATTTTTCCTGATTTGTTTATAAAGGAACTGTCAGTACATTCTCATGGCACAGGCAATAAATGGAGCAGATATGTTTAGGAGACAATTCCTAGCACGTGTACAGTGTAAAATATGGGGTAGATGGATTGTTAGTGTTGTGGTCAGTATAATGAGTGGTGTAAGTCACAAAAAGAAAGAGATACAATTATATGGAAGCTGAGTGAGAGTGATGCAGTAGTTTTATTTGTGAATGTCTCCTGGCAAGCATCCCCAGAGCATTGCCTCTAGGGAAAAGCTTGACATAAGCAGATGAGGGAGAGTAATGATTGAAGGTGTATGAGAATACGCTGTGGACCTAAAACTAGGATTTTATGCATTAGGGCAAAATACCACACATCTTGTCTGGGAGCAAGTGCCAGGAAAAGATCCCTCAATTATTTGTGGCAGTGAGAGGTGGGAAGATGGACTGGTTAGATTGGATAGAAATAGAGATTCCTGGACAAAAAGAGGAGACTGCCTGAGGTGTGGGGTGTAAGGAGGGCAGAGAAAGATGGGGCTGACCTTGCCTCTTTGGATTTTTTGGTAGTTTCCTATTTTTGTAATTATTTCTATGGCTAAGTTCAAAGCCCCTTATATGTGATGCTTCTGTATAAGTTCAAGTGTCTTCAGTGTCCTCTAAATTAAAATAATTCTAATTTCATTTTAGCCTCATGGGGCATATACCCTTGCTTTGCCTCTACCTTCCAAACTGAAAATATTTTTGTCCCAGTGGAGAGATTCTATTTTTTATGACAGTGATGACAAAGCTGTCCCCTACATGGGATGTTTATATGAGAATTTTGGGCTTTCTGGTCAACTCTTTCAGTTGAGAGTGGCCAGTGGTCATGTGTAAGAGTAATTGAGTTCATAACACTTTTACTGCTGCGAGGATAGTACTATGTTGCTGAAAAAAAACAAAGCAAAACAGATAAAAACCAACAAAAACACAAACAAAAATTAGTAAAATTGAAAAAATACATTAGAGACCATATAGTCCAAATTATTCATTTTGTAGATGATAAACCTAGAGTAGAGAGGTGAAGTGACTTCTTCAAAGTAATAAGGTACCTAATATATTGATTGCAATGTTAGATGTAGAAGTCAGTGTTCCTAAAACCCACCACTACATTATGACTTTTTCAAGTGATAGTCTATATTATTTCCCATAAATTCTTTTAAATGAATTTAAATTTAAAATGAACTTAATTTGAGGCTCAATTGGAATGGTTAATAAAGAAAAGAATTTTTTATGATCTCTCATTTTTTTTAGCGGGGGGAGCCCGTCAAAAAAAGAATAAATTGGAAATCTGAGAGAGGGCTTTAAGAAATGTTTTTTAGTAAAATTAAAATATATCATATGTGTGTTCATGGAGTAGAACAGTCAGGATAATAATGGTGAGCGACCTTAAATGGAGATGAGTTTGTGGGAGGAAGTAAAATTATATGTGAGGCTATGTGACTAGTAGATTGTAAATTTCTCTGTTAGAATGTAAGCATCTTGAGGGCATAGACAATTTCTTCCTTCATTTGTAGCCCTAATGAAGACACAGTGCCCGGCAAATAGTAGGTGCTTAATAAATATTTATTGCTTGATTTAGTGATAATATGTTTTCTTGTCAACCACCAAAAAGAAAAAAAAAAAAACAAATGTAGTTGGGATGCACAATTAAAAGATCACTAGCCCTTGAGTCAAAGGACTTCAGTTCAAGTACATACCCTGACAACTTTTTATGTGCATATCTTTGGATGGTATTTGCCTTCCTGGACCTTGTTGTTGAATTTTTTGTTGTTTTGTTTTGTTTTGTTTTGTTTTTGTTTTTAATTTGTAAAATGAAGAAATTGGGCTAGTAGACCTTGGTGGACCCTTCTAGTTCTAGATCCAGTAGCCTGTTATCTTCTGATGCACCATAGCTTTGAGAAACCTGTGATGTTTGTTCTTACCTGAAAAGATTACAGGCAGGTCACTAAAATTAATGGAATAGTAAATACATAAGTGCATGGAGTCAGTACCAAATGACCATAATCTGTCTTGTTAAATCAAATAGTCAAAGATCATTTATTCTAAACAACCTGTGACAAAAGTTAAATAAGTTAAAGAAATGCTAGCACCCAATGATAAACTTAATGAAGATTGCGTATGGAAAAGAGCACTAGAAAAGGGGTACAGAATATAATTATTTTAAATGGGTTTTTAAAAATAAAACCAGAGATAAGTCAAGCAGTAATTAATGGTAAGAAAAAAAAAACACAGATAAGGAATTCCTGAAGTTGGGATTAAATTTTCTTTAAAACTTGCTTCAAATGCTATTTTCCTTTATATTGATTTGCAAATGCAGAAATATTTGCACAGCAACCATACTGAAACCCTAGCTTTCACAAGGTCATTGGGGATCTTCTTACAGGCAATTCAATGGTATTTACTTAGTCTTCATTCTCAGATATTTTTAAAGTCTTATCAAACAGCAGTTTTGCATTCTTGCTTTGCTTTAGTTTTTTTTTTCCTGCCTATTGTACAATATCACAAATTTTTGCCCATAGTTCTTCAGACACTCTGTTTACTAGATATAATCTCTTAAATCTATTCATCACCTCCACTAAATATTAATAAGGGATGTTATTTAGGGAAAACCTATACAATCTTACCTTGCTTTTTTCAATCTAAGTCTGATTTTTTTTTTAAACAAGAAGCTCATTATCTGAGCCACAGTCATATTCAAGTCTTGTTTTAACTGACCACACATTCTTGGGCTCAGAAATCACTGCAGACATTGACTGCAGCCACTCAAGCAAAAGACACTTTCTCCTTGGAAGGAAAGCTGTTGTTTGTCCTTCATTTTTGGAGAAGATCAATGATATGGTAATGCACTGACTTGAGAGTGAATTGTATTTAAGTGAGACAAAGTTATGCAAAGTCACCAGCCTCACGGTGTCTTCCTCAGTCATCAAAGTCCCGTGGCAAGAGAGAAGTCAAGACAACTGCTGATGACCTAAGATGTAGTGGATGATCTTGGCAACTTCAATATCTGACTAAGCTCTAAGTGCTCAATACCATCTGTTTCAGCCACCTTCATCTCCAATGGAACAAACTGTTCTCATTTCTCCATTCCTTTGGGGAAAGTCCTCACATTTTGGGGGTAGACATCTCTCCTTAACTCATCAATAGATTCGAGGCCTCAACTTGGTTTAACCCATCTATCAAAATGGTTCACAAGGGTATGGTCTCTAGGCATGCTTCTTAGAATCACAAGTGAGAGTTGAGTGAATCAGGTGGACACTAAAGTGAATCAGCCCTGAAAAGTGGTTTGCAAGCCATCACACCAGAGGTGCTAGTCCTCCTGAACACCCCAATCACCCCCGCCAAAATTCTTCCACATTTAGATATCATACTAAATAAAGAGTATCACCTTGCCAATAAAGGTCCATATAGTCAAAGCTATGGCATTTCTAGTAGCAATGTATGACTGGGAGAGTTGGAATGTAAAGAAAGCTGAGAGCTGCAGAATCAACCCTTTCAAATTGTGGTGCTGGATAGGACTTTCAAGAGTCCCTTGGGCAGTGAGGAGATCAAATTAGTCAATACTTAATGAAATTAATTCAGGCCATTTACTGGAAGGTCCAATACTGGAGATGATGCTTAAATACACTAGGCACATGAGAAAATCAGACTCATTGGAAAAGCACCTGATGTTAGGAAGGACTGAAGGCAAAAGGAAAAGATGGTGTTGGAGGATGTGATAAACAGCATCATGGAAACAACAAAGATGAAGCTGGACAGACTTTGAGGGACAAAGAAGGATGAAGAGGCAACAGTGAAAGAAAGAAAGATGAAACAATCTGAGAAACTTGAAGAGAACCATGGGAGAGCAATGACTCAGAAGGAAATGAAGGAGTTTCTTGCAGGAAGGGCCGATATTATGAAATGTTGTAAAGATATCTGAGGATGAAAATTCTGTTATTGTTCAGCCACTCAGTCATGTCCAACTCTGTAATCCTGTGGAACATAGCATACTAAGGCTTTCTATATTCCTCTAGCTCTAAAAGTAGGTCAAAATTTATGTTTGCTGTTTCCATGACATTATCCATCTCATTCTCCACTATCCCCTTCTCCTTTTGTGTTCTACAGCAACACTTTTAAAACATTTCTCAGAAAACTATCGTGGAGGAGATGGAACAATGAGGATTAGAAAATAATGTAGTCTGATAGATTTATGTGCAGCAAGGTAGTTAGGTTCAAAGAGTAGTTGTTAATGGTTCAACATCTATGTGGTATGAACTCCCTAGTGGAATGCTCCAGGGATCACAGATTGGCCCTGTGGTATATAACAATGTTATTAGTGATGAGGATAAAGGCCTTTATGTTATGCTTATATAAAATAGAGATGACACAAAGCTCAGAGTGGTAGCTAATATGGTGGATGTAAGAGTCAAAACATAAAAGAATCTTGACAAGGAAGAACATTCAGCTGAATTTAATCAAATGAAATTTTTAAGAGATAAATGTAAAATCTTGCACTAGAGAACAACAAAAACAAAAAGTTTATTTCACAAGTATATTGGATATAAGTTCTGAAAAATATTTTTATAAAATTTTGTGAGTTTTAGTGAAAGCAATAAGAGGCAGTTGTCCGAGGTGGAATTCAAAAAATACAATGTGATCAAATGCAGTTTTTGTACATCGGGAGGTGATAGACATTTTTACTCTGAGCTCATCAGAAGTCATATGCACCAGTACATTTAATTCTAGGTACCATGGTTTAAGGGGAACATTGACAAACTGGAAAGTGTCCAGAACATACTGACAAGGATTATGCTCTACCATAACTTTATGACTTATGATGATCAGGTGAAATAATCACGAATATCTATCATGGAAAAAATAAATCTTAGGAAAGACATAATATCTGTCTTCATAGATTTGAAGGGCTGTCATGCAGAGAATAAATGAAATTATTGTTTTTTTATTCTGGGAGGGCAGAACCAGGAAGAGTGGGTGGAAGTTACAAAGAGGCAAGGTTAGGCTTCATATTAGGACATATTTATTTATGGTTTGAATTTTCCAAAAGTAGAATGAGTTGCCTGGGGCTTTATCAGGTTCCTCCTCTCCCCTTCTTTGAAGTCTCTAACCAGAGTCTGCATGACCATTTATAGCTTATAATGCGATAAATCCTTTCCTGCATTGTATGGACCAGATGTCTTTTGAGGTCCCATCCAAGCTTCTAGTGCTGTGATTCTATCATTTACGTATTTCGACATTAGGCATGGTGGATCAAGTTTTAGATTAGGAATTAGGAAAATCCAAAATCTAAATCTATCTCATATACTTCCTCAATATAACTCTGGACAGTCTGAGTCTCAGTTCCTCATAGAATAAAAACGGATAATAAGACATCACATTCACATCTAACTCTTGGTTTGTCAGGAGGATCAAATAAAATATTGTTAATTATGTGCTTTGTTAATTTTAAGTACTATAAATAACTCTTCATTATTGTTTCTCCCATTATACTTCCTATTGCCCAACCTTTTACTATAAATCACCAAACAAACTTTGCAACCCTGCTCGTTTAACCTGGTGTAGACCTACAATTCCAAATGATTTTTAAAGCATCTTTACCATTAATATCAATCAAAAATGGTAAGGTCCATATGTCTCAAGTCAAAATCACCGTCTTTCTTAGTGATGTCTTCATCCATTTAACTTCCTTTTTTCAGCTCTTGGCGTTGCTATTCGCTCATCATCTCAGATTCAAATCCTCAGGGCCATTCTTGTGCCTTTTGTCTTCATTATCTACCTTACGTCTAATTAATCATCAAATTCTCCCATCATTGCTTTGCCATCCTCAGACTCATTACCTTCTCTCCATTCTAGCCAAAGTCAAATTAGATGGCTCACTTGTCTCTCAATATGCCTTCTGGCTTTCTGTTTGCATGTTTCTATTTATGCTATGTTCTCTGCCTGGAAAGTTTGTCAATAGGCTCCTAAATGCATCTGAGTCACTGAAATGCCTACTTTTCCTTCAATTCCCAGCTAAAAGGCCATCTTCTTTATGAAGCAATTTCAAATTCCCTTTGTCATGCTCTCAACTCAAGCAGAAGTAATATGAGATAATTATGGTGAAGGAGTGCCAGTCACCCAATCATCTAATGTTTGAGCACCCACTATGTGCCAGGCACTGCATTAATGCTAGAGATACAGAGGAAAAAAAATGAAACAGTCTTTGACCTTAAGGAAATTACATTTTAGTGGTGAAACCAAATTTATATACCAATCCTTAAGTATATTAAAAATTAAAATATAATTGTATATAATTTTTTGAGTAGTAATATTTTTTTCCCAAACCTGTGATTTCACTATCATAGAGTTTCCATTTCAGCCTAAACACATTTGTCTTACTGGACTATTCAACTACATAAGGGTTGCCACTGGCCTTGTATATCACTCTTAATTAAGAGATTCCTATCAGTTCTTTAGCTAGCATTTCTGACATATGGAGCAAGCATCATAAAATGTTTCTGGGAAAGGTATCAGCAAAGATACCCAGAAAACAACTTCTAAAGACAGTTGTCACTGAGCAAGACAGGAGAAAAATAATGCCATCTGTTAGCTTCCTATTTAAACTAATTTTTCATGCTAATAAGGTGACAAGCATACTTGATTCTAGAGTAACTAGGAGTTTTTCCAGTTTCCTTTAAAATCTGATGATATGTGGGGCCTAGGCCTCAGTGATCTGGTGTAGCCATGGTTCTTCTTTCTACTTATTCATAATTGGAATCATTATGTTATATCATTATATATTCAAACATAATATATTATAGTACAATATATCATATAACAATGGATACTATCACATCACCGATCATATAATGTCATGGCATAACATTATCATATTACATCACATTGTATCATATCATTCTATGCCATGCCATGTTATATCATGTTATTTCATATCATATTTCATTACAATATGATACATCATATTGTATTATGTTATAATGTATCATAATATCCTTACCATGTAGTAATATATTCAATAAGATCATATCACATGCTATATTGTCATGCCATAATATGCCATGTTATAACATATCAAACCATCATTTTGTCATATTACCTAATTTTATGACACAAATTATTTTTCATTATGCTCTATTAACTTGACTGGGGATAGGAGTAGGAGAGAAGTGATCAGGGAAGGCTTCATGAATGAGACAGAAATTCATATGGACCTTGAAGGAAGGTTAAACATTTAGTAGACTTAACTTGGCTATGGAATAATGATGACAATGATTATGATAGAAGGCTAACATTTATATAGCACGGACTAAGTGCTTTGGAATTATTATCTCATTCAATCATTATAACATCCCTTGGAGGTAGATGCAATTTTATGAATGAGGAAACTGAGGCAGGGGCTATGTGACTTATCCATGGTCACAAAACTAATAAGTGTCTGAGGCAAAATTGGAATTCATGTAGCCCTGACTCAACATCTAACACCATATCCACCATACCCTCTAGCTGCCCCTGACATTCTAAACATAAAGAACAACAAGGGCAATGCATATAATATCCTGCTATGTTACTTTATGCTGTAGAATTTGTTAAATTATGTTATTATTTAACAATTTCATGTTATTTATGCTATAGAACTGGTTATATTATGCTAGCTATGCTTTCATATCTTATTACAATTTTACCAATAAACTCCAAACTTCAAGAAATATGCCCAATACATTCTAGTTTATATTTGTTTAACAATGTATGTGCAAATTTTCTTGTTCTTAACCATAATCCACATGTCGAGCCCTCCCCACCCCCATTCTTTAAACTGTTCCTCCCTTATCACCAGCGACATATTGTTAGGTTTTCCTCAGGAAGGATGCCAAGAGGCAGGTATGTAGAATGAGGCACAGAGAGCTGGACATAGAATGAAGAAGCCCTAAGTTCAAATCGTACCTTAAGTGTTTGTTAATGATACATCCTCAAACAAATAAAAAAATATTTTCAAATGCATCTTCCTCTTTAAAATGGGGATAACAATAACCCTTCTTTCTAAAGATCATTGTGCATATCACATAAAATATGTAATATGAGTAAAACACAACACAACTTGAAACAATACTTGTTAGTTGTTACAATCTTCATGATTCCAGGTTGCAGCTGAACAAGACCTAAAGAATGCTTTCTCCAGTAAAATCGGTTTGAGCCAATTTCAACTTATCAGCCATCTTGATGAGTTAATAATGTTTAAATATACAAAAAATGAGTAAATGAAGGACAGTCCAAGTACTGAGGTGTAGTAAGAAGGCCGAATTTATAATCTCAAATATAATCATGTATATGTTTGAATGGTTTGAAATCGCAAGGTATGAGAGGTTCTCTAAGGAGAAAACAACAAGAAATTTATTTAGGCCCCACC
>JAQQSZ010000634.1:0-16157 GCA_028646595.1 Phalanger gymnotis | reverse complement strand
CTTTCTTTCTTTCCTCTCTTCCTTCCTTCTTTGTTTTGCCTGGGGGAGGGAGAAGGAGGGAAAAGGAGAAGTCTTAATCTGTGGTTTCATCAGTATAGGGAATGATTAGTAAGAAAACTCTTCCACCAATGTAGACCAGCAATTTAACTATAACTCATAGCCTTAGAAGTTGCCTGGGGCATTGAGATTAAATGACTTGCCCATGACCATACAGCTGGGCAGGGTCAGAGTCAATACTTGAATACAAGTCTTCTGGACTTCTTGACTCTAAGGCTAGCACCCCCACCCCATCCACTACATCATGCTTCCCCTCATAATATTGTAGCTTTTTCAAGTGTTTATGCAATTAAAAGAGAGTATATACATGTCACATATTTTAAAATATTTCTTATTACTTACCAAAACATCTATCAAACACTATCAGGAGGTATATAAGTATATGAGTTCATGTTTGAAACAGCAAAAATAGAAGGCTTCACTCACTTTTCTTTTGCTGTTGACTACTGTACTATTGGCCTAGTTGATAATTTTGACGGCAGGATTTTCATTATGCATTCACAGGTATTTTTTATAAGCCCATCTAATAAAATCTTTAATTAAGACTATCCCACAAGTCTTTTCTAGGTAACTGGTTAATATGCCCCCATATGCTGTAAATTCAGCTAAAGATGCATATAATAAAGACATAAAAAATCTACATACCCCAAACAGCTTAATATAGACATTTAACAACACAAATTACTTACCTTCCATTACTGGGGATGTCTAAAATAATACTAGGAGCTTCAACAAATGGAGAGGGGCTTATGATCTTTGGTAAGGGGTGAATCATCCTGTTGTAGCTGCTCTGAATAACCCCTGTATGCATACTGACATCATCAGTAAAGACTTGGAGGCAGAGGATACTATGGTAACCGTGCAATGTGCTGAGAGACAGAAGCCTTTAATTGCTTTAACAACTTCCTGGGGCTCTAGCTACCGAGCTTCGATTTGCTAAGTAGGAAATGAAGGTTGTCACAGTGAGTCAGTGAGTGTGACACAGAGCCAGAGGACTCAATGAATTCCAAACCTATTTATGGTGAAGTGACTTTTTAATGACAAATGTCATTATTTGAATCCATTAGCAATTTTCCTCTGACACCTAAAGGTTCTTCCAAAGTCATAGGTTAAGAAACACAGCTCCCAGGTAGCAATTTTACAAGTACAGTCTCTTGCATGGTTTTCTCATTTAGCCAGTATCAATATTATTGCATCATTATAGCCATCTTTTTTTATTCTTTGCAAGAAAAAACACTTAATATTATTCTAAAAAAAAGAAGATTACATTTATGCTTGTCAGAGCTCAGGATACTTCTAAAAATGGAAAAGGAATACCTCTATTTACTCTTTGGCAGGGTTCAGGCTGCTTAGAGAACATTATTCCCAATTCCATTTATCTCCAAGATCCAATGGGTTTTGCCAATATATAACAAGAGCACACCTCTGGTTAAAATTGAGAATTCTATAATCATAATATCAAGATATAATAAGAAAGACATCTAACATCTTACCTACTACCAGATTCCCTTAACTTACAGTAATTCATACCATTCTAAAACAAAACAAAAGAAAACAAAAAAAAACAACACTAGGCTTAAAGTAATTTTAAAACTAAGAATACATTAGGATGGAAAGAAAAATCTAAAATGTGTTTGAAATGCATGCTCTCATAAACATAATATTTATTATCTTCACCATAAAAGTACTATTTTTTCCCCCAAAGGTTGGGTTGGCATGTTTTTAAACCAATCACGTTTGATTTTTTTTCACTACAAACACTGTAATTATAAGGATAAGCAAGTGTTTCCATGAGTCTTCATGAGGTCTTCATGATAATAAAGATGCATTATATGTATGTAGATCTCGAGCACTTCAAATAAGCTATTATTTTCCCTGCTTTCATTCAAATGAAACCATAGCTATGTTTTAATAGCCCTTCATGGGTAAATCAGTGCACAAATATACAATAATAATGTTATTTACAAAAATAATAAATTAGTGTAAAACAATTTTACTAATGTGGCAAAAATGAAGAAACATAGGAAATTTTAAGGAGATGGAACTTACACTGTTGAACTGCAATTGGTGATAACTGGGAAACTGGTGAACTGATAACTTCAGGTACAGGTAGTTCATAGAAACTACATTATGAAATCCTGCAGCTTCTCAGCCCTGAGGTAAATCAAAAGGTTCTGCAATCAAGTCACCCCTCCTCAGTTTCTCTCATCCTAGAGCCTGACTTTTTTGGAATTCTGAGAGTTTTAAATGTTTCAAAATCCAATTAAATGTGGTTTGATCTTGCAACCAAAGTTTGTCTACTCCCTGGGTGAGCATATTCATAACTGTGGTTCAGTGTTATGCTAAGCAAGGTGCAAGCATGCCACAAGGACCATGTCAAGGTTGGGTTAGGAAGAGCTCCTTCTTAGGAATAAAATAATCAGGGGTATGCTCCTAAACATTCGACGAGCAATTCTCCAGGGGAAAAATGCTAGCATGACACACTTTTAAGTTTAATGTATGCTGTTAACATTTATCTATCAAACATCTAGACAGCAAAATAATAAATCAAGCTTTGATTTGTAGCACTTGTTGATTCTCAAGGTGTATGCTCACATTGAAAATTTAACAATAAGCTCTCTGAGCCTGCTCCAGCACATATTATAATGTAATAAATATAATATAACATAATACAATACAGTACACATATAGTTTGGGGGAAAAGGGTTACCTACAGAACAGTGATAGTGGTTAACTATGCAACAGAAAAAAAACCATGAAGACAATTATCTACTCATTCAACAAAGTGAAAAGGGTCAAGAAAAAGGCTAATGAGAAAGTTGGTTTGCTTCCTTAATCTGGTGAGGTAGAAATTTTTCAACAAAATAGCATCAAAAAAACAAAAAAAAAACTGAGGAATCCCTTTCAATCACAAGGGACATATCTAAGGGTAGCTTGAGATAAGTTCCAGTGACCTAAAAGAGTCACTGGTTGGCCAAAGCATATGATGCGTTGGAAGTGCTTTGCCAGGTCACAGATGACCTAAATTCCCTCCATAGCTCTTCCACCTACTTCTCCTTATTTGTTTCTACAGAGGAGCCCTTCTTCCATTCCTTCATATCTCTGATGTTGTCATGTTTTTGACTCAGAAAGATAGCATTCATCTTTTACAAGGTGTTACAGCTAATTTTCTTTTCCTCGTCTTATTTGATGGGATTTTTGTTTTTTTCTTGTTTGTCTGTTTGTTTGTTTGTGGCCTGAGAGACAAAATCCCCAACATTCTTTGAGAAAGAAGTTAAACATTTCTGAAATTAATAGAACCTTGTTACTGAAAATCATTGCCTGATTTTTAGAATTTCAAAGTGAAGCTATGAAGAGGATTTACTTAAGAGCATTGTTACATGGTCCAATCCATATAGCTGGAAGACTGAGAGGTTATAAACAACTTTGTTGTTGTTCAGTCATTTCAGTTGTGTCCAATTCTTTGCAACCCCACTTGGGGTTTTCTTGGCAGAGATACTGGAGTGATTTGCCATTTCCTTCTCGTTTTATAGGTGAACAGCTGAGGCAAACAGAGTTAAGTGACTTGCCTATGGTCACACAGCTGATAAGTGTCTGAGGCCAGATTTGAATTTAGGAAAATGAGTCTTTCTGACTCCAGGCCCAGAACTCTATCCACTATAACACCTAGCTGCTTATAAACACCTAAAGACAATGAGCCCCTATGGGTTTGCCCAGGTCCCTACCTCTACACCTCCAGCTCCTCTGTGCTCTCTCGACATTCCAAAGCTCTCACTCCTGAACAATTCTCCTCCAATTCCCCACACACCATGATTTAGTGGATAGAATCAGCCTCAGTCAAGGAATCCTGGATCCGAATTCTTCCTCAGGCATAATGGTGTTTTGACCCTGGGCACCTAACTTTTCAGTGCCCCTGAAAACTCTTAAGGCCTTAAAAAGTACTGAGTAGTTGGAAAAAGGAAGTTCTTCACTGAAAGTTCCTTATATCAATTAAATCATGGATTTAAAAAAAATATATAGTAGCCCCAACCTTTACAATGACTACAAGATTATGGCACTGCTATTTAGTTTAGAAAATGCTGAAACTTGACTCCTTGTGCAAGTCATCACTGTTAAAATAAGCAAAGTGAAAGATGACACAGGGGACATATATGAATAGAAAAAGAGGTAAGTTGGTCATATAGTAAGAATGAGACAAAACAGAAGCAGCAGTAGCACACTTTCTACAAAGCTTTCTATGTATGTATATATATGTATATGTGTGTATATATATAACATTTATGGTAAAACATGGACCAGTCACAAAGATTAAGAAGTTATGGAGGAGGTCACATGAGCAACAAGATGGAAGTCTATCGGGTGGGGAACCGGTGGCCTTGAGGTCACATATGGCTTTCTAGGTCCTTGGGTGCAGCTCTTTCACTGAGTCCAAGTTTTACAGAACAAATACTTTTATTAAAGAGATTTGTTCTATGAACTTTGGATTCAGTCAAAGAACTACACTTAAGTACCCAGAGGGTCACATATGGCCTCAAGGCCACAGGTTCCCTGGGACTACATATTTTCTCTGATCCCCTTGAACTCTCAATCCTCTCCAAAACAGAAATTTTGCACCAAAGATAAAGCAATTTCAGCTATCTCTATGGTCTAGGACACCCAGAATCCAAAAAGTTTAAAAAAACCCATGAATCGACACTCACTGACCCTGAGCTCAGCCAACACTCCTCCCCTACTTCCTGTGCTACAAAAATCAAAACTACAATGGCAAATTCCATACTCTGGTGCCCCTTCCCTCTTTCCAGTATCACAGTGAACCTGACTTCAGGTGTAGAAATTTGCACAGGCTACAATGGACAGCCAGATGGCCATAGCCTCTCAGGAGTAAAAGCCTGTTGGGAGCCACAACCCTATAGCACCAGTGCTGCAAAGCTCTGAACTGATATTGCCAGGCCAAAAAAACTAAGGAACATAGAAAGCAGCACAGGAAACCAGGACAAGTCACTGTATATGTATGAGATTAGGGCAGGGTTGGGGGGGGGCAGGACAGCTGTGCAGCACTCTACTAAGCCTGAGGAAAAAAGCACAGTATCCAGCTGGGGCCAGTTCTGACCATCCAAAAATTACTTGGGGGCAGAGACCTAGGTTGCTGAACCTTGAACTGAGTAGGTTGAGAAGAGGCTGAGATGCTTTGAGGTCTAGGCCCCAAGAAACCAGAATCAGAGGGTAGGGAGTCAAAAAGAATTCCCAAAGATTTCAGGAAGAACTCAAAGGTCTTAAACATAAGCAGATACGACAGGAAAAATCCTAATAGAAGGAACTATGACCTCCAGATCTAGTAACTGAACTGAAGCATCTGTGAATAAATGCTGCAAAATAAAGAAAAATGATCCAACACTTGATGAGACAGGGACTGTATAAAATTTGAAGAGAACATGGAAGTACAGAAAAACTGGAATCTGCAAAGGTGAGCTTCACCAAAGAAACACAAGAGAGAAAAACGGATTGGGGATTTAAATAAACATAAGTTAAGCACTATCTAGCAGAAGAGAATAAAAAGAAATAACATTAAAAGAAAATACACTTACTATGCAAGCAAAACATACTGATCTCATGACAGGATGTGAAAAGGCAACCTAAGGATCATAGTTCTCTCAGAAGAATATGACAGGACAAAAAAACCTTAACACCATAAAGAAGGAAATAATAGAAAAAAATGACTCAGAACTTCTGAACATAAACATTGAAATACCAATTGAAAGAATTCATAGATTGCCTCCAGAAAAAAAATGAAGACTGCAAACTCCAAGACACATAGCAGTTAAATTTAAAAATTTAATTTAGAAATAATAAGTTCTGCAAATGATCAGACTTTTGAATACAAAGGAAAGAACTATTTTGTGCCACTAAAAAACATAGGAGGAATTAGAATAATGTTTTCCAAAGAGCAATGGAATGCAGAATGCATCCCAGGGTTATCTACCCTACAAATCTGAGCATAACTATACAAGATAAAAGATGGATACTCAACAATACAGAGAAGTTTGGAACATTTTTATAAAAACTATATTGAACAGATTATTTGCTTATCAAATGCCTCTAAAAAGCAAAAATGCTAGAGGAGTGAATAAATGTAGCAGGTAAGGAGAGTATCAGCACCAGAATGACAATAAAGAAACCAATGACAGACTTCTTTCTAAAGGTACACAAGAAGCCAGAGGTGAAGGCACAAATCTGGTAGAGGTAACAGTGAAGAAGCAAACAGAGGGCATTATGGACAGAACCTGGGGACACCCTGCCTGTATGTGAATCATTTTTTTTGTGGGACTACATTACTACATGAAAGAGTACATGAAATTCCTTTCATGTTATTATAAGTTATAAAGTTATATTTATATATAGTTATAAAGGGATTGAGAGGCATGTAATATGTCAGGCTGAATCAAGGATAGCAATGAAAAGGTGACCTTTGTGGTCTCAGAAGAAGAACCTATGGAGAATGGGTGAAGAAAAGGGGGGAAAGATTGAAAAAGAAGCATTACTTTGGTGGTGGGAGGGGGTTCTACTTATAAATGCTTCTATGGGTGAAAAGGGATACTCTATGAAGAGGGATGGAGACCTTACACTGGGCATGGCCTGGAGGATTCAGCATATGAAAAGTCAACTCACACTACTTCAGTGGCGGGGTGGGGGGGGGGGAGTGAGAACTCCTGGGGCTACCGATATCTGAGGGAATGGGAAGCATGGAACCATTGAGGAAATTTTAAGGTAAATGTGGGGGAAAATATGAATCAAGGGAGGATATGTATCAGTGGTGGGCTGCATAATCAGAAACTTGGTGAGGGAAGGGTCCTACCACAGGGTAGGATCCTCTCTGACACCTGCAATATTTGGCGGTCTTCAAGAAGTGAGGCACAATGTAAAAGAAGAATCTATAGGGCAAGTCTTACAATGAACAGGACTAATTGAAGGGAAGGAGAGAAGCAGAGAATCTACTTGACTAAGAGGAAAAAAGGTAAGGAAGAATTATATGACCAGATAAAAGAAGGAGAGAAAAAGAACTAATAAACAAAATTCAAAAAAAAATTCCAAAAAGAAAGGGGTAATAAATGAGAAGAAGAGATCAGAGGTGAGGTAAAGAGAGTCACTGTAAACAGGGTTACTTAAAAAAAGATTAAAGTAACTAAATATTGAGTTTATAGCAGGAAAGGGTAGAGGGGGAAATCATAACTTGAAAAAAACTCTTATAGACAGATGGAGGAAAATACAAACTTAACTCATAACTTTAAATGTAAAGGGACTAAACAGTCCAATAAAAAGAAGAAGTGACAGATTAGATAAGAAAACAAAGTAGTATAATCTATTCCTTAAAAGAAGGTATGGAGGAGTTGCAACATGAATCAGCAGTGAGACTGTACACATACTGATGAAATCACAAATGCATTAAAGTATCAAGGTAAAAGATGCTACAACAGTCCTTTCACAAAGCTGGTAGAAAGCACTTTATGGCAAGAGCAGCCAACCTAAAAATTGATTATAGTTCCTATGTGGTTCAAAGGATGATCTCTGCAAAATTCACAGGCTACAGTACAATGTTTTCTTGACGGCAACTTCTCTCTTGTGTTTGGCAGGAACACTGTGAGTATTGTTACTGATGGGGCCTAAATACTCTCAAAAGCTGAGGAAACTTGACAAAGTAATATAAAAAGCAACAAAGCCAGAGACTCTTTTAAGCTAGGACATATGCTCTATTTCCCATGTGCAAGAATTAGTCATTTATTCTGGGGTTGGGGAAACATTTCCAGGACCTGAATTCTATGCTTTTCGAGGGCCCTTCAATGGAAGCTCCAGAGGGAGATTTATAGTTGAAAGTTGAGGGAAAAAGTTGGAAACTTTTTAAACTGCTTATCTTCATTGAATGGGTGTGCAATTGGCAATTTGTTGATATCCTCGATTGATTTTCAAAATATCTCCGAGCTTCTGGGAGAAATTCGACATTGTTCTTTCACATCTCTCCCAATGGCTTACACCAAATGACACAGGAAAATCCATGAGGCAAAATTGTAGTTGGTCTCTCAAATTCCAAATCAAAAAAAAAATTCAAACAGTTTCTTCAGTACAGTTGTTAGGCAGTCCTGAAATTCCAGGGATCTGCTTTGGCTTGCATTCTCTCAATGCCAAGATCCTTCATGCTACCCTTCAATAACTGGCTATTTCTGTATTTAAGTTATTGGACTGAGAATTGCTTGTTCAACTACACATTTTTTTTTCCAAAAAGCCATTCAAAACTAACCCATTTACTCAACTAAGATTCCTATAAAGTCAGTAGGAGACTTTTGCACAGGGAATTGGGTGATTATGCCCATGAGCAATTCAAAATCATCCAGATCCAGAAAAGGCTGAGAACTGCTAATTTTTCTGAGTTTGTATTTTTCTAATGAGAGATAATCCCTTTCTTCATCTGGAAAAGTTAAGTCTCTCCAGGATCCTTTGAAAGCAAACTGTGTTCTAAAGAGATACGATAATATAGCTTGGAAGAGGCTTAAATTACAAGGCCCAACAAAGCTCTTTGCCTAAAATCCAGTTTACTGAAATTATCTTCAATGTATAATTCTTGAAGAGACACATTAGTCTCTCCTTGCTGAATGGCCACAGGTAATTTACTTTCTTAAGTTCCAGTAGTTAGGGGAGGGAGTGATTCACAGGAAGCAGCCACTATTTCCATAGGCATCATCAAAGACACGAAGGCCAAGCTGGGCTCACTATTTTTCCCAAAGTCCATTCCCCACCTCAACAGTTCCCTTATGTTCCAAACCTGAAAGACCATGCCAACTGTTCTAAGCTAAGCCTGACTCGTGCCAGGCCCCTGGTAGTTTAGGTCTGACATTGGAATACAATGAGACATTCATAGGTCAATCAACAGTTAACAAAAAGAACTATTTAGTCACTTTGTTGTTTTGTCATTTCGAGGTTACACAGTAACTGTTTGAGGCCACATTTGAACTCAGGAAGATGAGTCCTCCTTACTTCAGTCCTGGCACTCTGTCCATTGCACAACCAAGCTACCATTATTGAGCCATAGCGGAAAGTTATCTAACAAGGACAGGAACTGAGTTGATTTAGCTGAGCAAAGATCTTAGCGGTCTTGCATTGAGATGAGAAGGAAGTCATGGCAACAGCCTGAGCCAACCAAGAATTAAGGAGAGCCTTAAGGCACTCTTAAGTAAAAACTAGTCTAACATACTGGGGAGAGGGTTTAGGATTTTGCTCCTCTCACTAGGCAGAATAAGAAACGAGGTCTTCCTGACTCCAAGTTTTATATTCTATTCACTATACTACAATGCCTCTAAATCCAGGAAATTGGCAAAGATGACAAAAAGATGGAAACAGTCAATGTTGGAGGAGCCACATAAAGTCAGGTAATTTAGTTTATTGTCGGTGGACTGTGGATTGGTCTGACCATTCTGGAAAGCATTTTCGAATTACTCTTTAAGTTTGAATAAAATGTCTGTACTAGAGAGTCTACCTCTAGGCACAGACCGCAAGGAGATCAATGACAGAGGGAAAGGTTCCATATGTATTAAATTATTCAAAGTTTCACTGTTTGTAGACACAAAGAATGTAGCAGCAAAGAATGAGAACTAGGTACCTATCAATTGTGAAATTACTAAACAAATTTTGGCTTTATTCTTTGGTCATTTCAGTCATGTCCAGCTCTTCATGACCCCATTTGGCATTTTCTTGGCAAAGATACTGGGGTGATTTGCCAGTTCCTCTTCCACATCATTTTACAGATGAGGAAACTGAGGTAAAGTTATGTGATTTTCCCAGAGTCACACAATAAGTATCTGAGGCTGGATTTGAACTCAGGTTTTCCTGGCTGTAGGCCTAGCACTTTATCCACTGTGCTAGTGGCTCAATGTCAGGCCTGGAGTCAGGAAGACTCATATTCCTGAGTTCAAATCTTCAATATCTTTGCCAAGAAAACCCTAAATGGGGTCACTAAGAATGAGACATGACTGAAAAACAACAGCAATCCTACTATTTTACAGATGAACGTGAATCAATTTTTTTGGCAACATATATGTAAAAAGCCCCTTGAGAGTGATGAATAAAAAAGAAATCAGAGAACAAGCATGGCAAGACTTATGTGATTCAATTCAGATTATAGTAAGCAGGATGAGGGAAACAATACACACAATGACTACAAAAATGGATGCAGGAAATACAACACAAAATAAAATAAAATAAAATTGAGTGCTGTGTAATCATAATGACCAAGACTGACTCCAAAGAAATAGGAAAATTCAGATCCCTCTTTTCTTTGTAGAGGTTCAAACTATGGTAATGGAACACAGCACATATTGTCAGACCCAATTAATATGAATGGTTACTTTTGATTAACTGTCTTTTTCCTTTTTCTTTTTAAAATTTTTTTCAATGCATAGATCATAAAGTAAGACATGGAGGAGGGATATATGGGACATTGAGATGATGTAAAATGAAATATATCAATAAAATTTTCTTAAAATAAGATTAAGCTTTTATATGACCAAAATCAATGCAGCTAGAATAAAAAGATAAGCTGTCAAATTTCTTTTACGTCAAAATGTCTCTGATAGAAATCTGCTATCTTCTAAGCTAAATATAGGAATTTGACAGAATTATATGAGTAACCATGTCTCAACATGGCCAAAGGATATGAACAACTTTTACGATAATGAATATAAACTAGTAACAACCATATAAAAACGCTAAGAATAAGAAAGATGCAAATTAAAATACCCATCAAAATGACAAAGATAAACAGAAATAATCCAAGATAGAACGACTATGGGAGGACAGGCACTCTACTTTTGAAGGGATAACAAGGGAAAAGTAGGGTAGCATTTGTTTTCCAAGCTATGGCATTAATGACATTTGGAAATTTAAGGAGGCTAAACACCCCCACTAACCACTATCAATACCACCATCCTGGAATTTTCCTAATCACTAGATCATAGCTTTAGAGTTGAGTGAAATGTTAGAAGCTGTCAAGTCCAGAGTCTCATTTTAGAGATGAGGGAAATGGGCCATAGAGAAATAAGTGACTTGCCCAGAGACATACACCTAATAGTTGTCTGAAGTGGGACTTGAACCCAGCACTGACTCCTCCAGAGCGGGTAAAGGTAAATTAATAAGAAACATTAGCTGACATCTTTGTCTCTGACAAGATGAAACACAGGCTAAGACACAAAGAGGGAGCCCAAGATGGTTTTGTAAGAGGCTACTTCCCTATAAAATGATTTAAAAAAAAAAAAATGAAGCCATTCCCAGGACTTCATTCATCACTATATCAAGCTCTCCTCAGTCTGATATATGGGTCCATCATTACTCCAAATTTCAAGATAACTCAGGGGACTGAAGAGGAACAGCAGCTATATTATAGCAAGGGTCACTCAAAAAATTAACATTTATATAGTGCTTACTATGAAACAGGCACTATGCTGAGCACTTTACAATTAGGTCATTTGATTCTTACAACCATCCTACTATTTTACAGATGAATGTGAATCAAGTAGATTAAGTGACTTGGCCAGGGTCACACAGCTAGGAAAGATCCAAGGCTGGATTTAAACTCAGTATTCTAGACTCCCGGCCTTGTACTCTATCGAGTGTATTATTTAGCTATCTTAAATATATTTATTTTTCCTCCTCACATCACAGGCACAAGCATGCCAATTAGGAAAGTATAAGTTTCTAGCCTGTAAGTTTCCAGGAATAGAATGTTCCAGATAAAAGATTGGGTTGGGTTGTTTCATAAAAGGGAAAGGAAAGACGAGATAGGCAGTACAATTCAGGAAGAGGGGGTGAGGCCTGAGCGTAGACAGCCTGAGGATTGAGAAAGACCAGTTCTGAGAAACAGAAAGTTTTTCTGGACCACAATGGTCACACATGACTATTTTTATTATTACAAAGCAAGCTGGGCAATTCAATAGAAACACGTAGTTCATGAGAGAGAATAACGTGCAGTAAGCAAAGAACTGAGGCCAAAACCAGAATATGTAGGGCTTTAAATAACAAACAGGTAAGTGATTATTTCATCCTAAAAGTAGTAGAGAGTCACCAAAGTTTCTAGGGCAGGATACTGACACGTTCAGACCTGTACTTTAGAAATATCATTTTGGCAGCTGTGCGCACTATGGGTCAGAGGAAAGGGACAGAAAGCAAAGATAGTAGTTAGAGGAGGATGTTGCAAAAATGCCAGGTAAGTGGTGATGGTAGCTTGCATGAGAGAAGAAAGTGGATACAAAATATTGTGGAGGTAAAAATAAGTACTGGGTGTGGAGAATGAGTAACCATAAATGATCAAGAATAAGTTAGATTAGTGGCAGCTAGCTGAGTGGCACAATGAGTAGAGCACCAGCCCTGGAGTTGGGAGGACCTGAGTTCAAATCCAGCCTCAGACACATGACACTTTTACTGGCTGTGTGACCTTGGGCAAGGCATTTAACCCCAATTGCCCTGCCTTCCCCCCTCCAAAAAATAAAAAAAAAAAAATTTAAAAAAATAATGACTTAGATTGGAAATCTAAGATAACTAAAAGGATGGTGTTGCCCTCTACAGAAATATCGAGGAAGTAGATTCAGGGAGAATGATGAGTTCCAATTTGGACATGATGAGTTTGAGACACCTAGAAGACGTCCATCAGTAAGCTGAAGATGCCAGACTAGAACTCAAGAGTAAGATGACAGGTGGATATCTAGATATGGGAGGCAACTGAAAGAGATGATAAATGGATCTATGGGAGCTGATGAGGTCACTAAGAGAGTGTCAAGAGAGAAGAAAAGATGATGCAGGACTGTTCTGGGGGCATAAATGGGTGTGGGACTCGGATAGATTCAAAAAAAATGCATTCATTAGATTGATCTAGAGCACAGGGACTGTTTTTGCTTTTCTTTGTATCCTCAGAATACAATGCCCAGCACATAATAAATGCATGTCAATTTTCCGAGTTCAAAAAGTGTGTTGAGATAGGCAGGAAGGAAACCAGGATACAACAGATCCATGATGAAAGCCAAGGATGGCAAAAAAAAAAAAGGGGCCAGTCTACAAAGTCAAATACTTCACAGGTCAAGAAGAATAATGACAAAAGAGGTTTACTGGGTTACATAATTACGAAATTGTTGGTAACTGTGGAAAGATCAGTTACAACAAAATGGAAGGCTCAGAAGCTATATTGCAAGGAGTCAAAAAGTGGGTGGATAGTAAAGAAATGGAGGCAGAGAGTTTAGATCATTGATTCTAGAAGTTCAGCTGTGCCAAAAAGAACAGAGATACATAATGATAGTTTGGGGGAATATCAAAGCCAAGTGAAGGTTTTGTGTTTGTTTTTTGTTTTTTTAAGGCAAGGTAAAAGGCAGCAGGAAAGAGAGCAATGAATAAAGTTAGACAACTTGAGAGAAAAGGGAGGTGGCAGGAGGTGATGCAATCGAGGGTTTAAATGGAATGGATAGTCTTAGCCAACAGAAGTTTTTTCTTCCACTTTTTCAAGAATTACTCTGTCATTACACCCCACCTTAAGGTACTCCCTTGTGGATTTTAGTATGTGGGAAAAAAGCTAGGAATTTATTGTTCTCTTCAAGCTCCAAATATTGAGATCCTATGATTGTGTGATTTGACAGGTCTCACTTCTTCCTAAGAACTTCAAAGTTAATCACAGATGCTGGAAGTAAAGAAGTTTAAGTGCTCAAACGAGGAATTGAAGGCTCAGAAGATATAAAGATCTATGCAGTTACAGGAGGCAAATTTCTTATTTTTACAATGTAATTCACCATTCAGATGTGTAGGCAACATACTTTTCATGGATGAAGCTCCCTAGATCAGTGATATCAAACATGTGGCTTGGCTTGTAACACTCCTGAGTGTGTGTGTGTGCGTGCACATGTGTGCATGTGTGTGTGTATGTGTGCGTCCAGTTAAAAATGGAATTAGAAAATATTTAACCAAATAAGGGCAGTTGGGTGGTGCAGTGGATAGAGTGCTGGGCCTGGAGTCAGAAAGACTCCTCTTCTTGACTTCAAATCTGGCCTCAGACACTTACAAGCTATGTGACCCTGGGCAAGTCATTTAACACTGTTTGTCTCAGTTTTCTCATCTGTAAAATGAGCTGGAGAAGGCAATGGCAAATCACTCCAGTATTTTTGCCAAGAAAATTCCAAAGGGAGTCATGAAAAGCTGGACAAAACTGAAAAATAAGTGAAAAACAACAAACAGTAACAAAACAAATTTTAAAAAATTGAAACATAGATATTATTACCTTTTCAAATTATGTCCATATGCAGTCCTCAAGGATGCTTATATATGGATTAGTGTCCCTGGTTTCTATTTGAAATTGTACCTCTAATCTACATGATCAACTTTATCGGTAACATTACCCCTTAGAAAAATAAATGCAGAAACTCCTCAATATAATCCAAATGGATGAAGACTGAATATTTCTCAGACTACTTGGGTTGGTGCCTCACCAAACTAACCTATCAGTAAATGATATCCTTGACAGTCATTGAAAATGAATAAGAAGAGCTGAACATATGAAAAGAGAAATTGTTCAGTGCTTTCAATGATCTCAAGCTGCTCCCTTCATTAAAAGCCCATATTTCTCTCTCATCATAATCAACTTTTCTCAATCTATGGGCTCCTTCCCTACTGACTCCCAACCTGCCCAGATCTTCTATTGGCTTAAAGAAACCTAGTTTTATTAATGGTAAAATTCCTTCAAATAAAAAAAGAAACCTTCTTTTGTGTCTATAGACTTAAGAAAAGCTGAAAATTATGAAATATAAAGGTAATAATCAAAAATCCGTATTAAGTAAGCACTATGATAAGTGCTGAGGACACAAAGGCAAAAGGGAAAATGTGCTTGCCCTCAAGGATCTGATAAGGAAGACAATATGTACACATGTGGGTATATATGAGACACACACAGAGCAGGACAAGGAAACCTTCCACAGCAAGGCTCTAGGAGCTGGGAAAACAGGAAAAGGCCTTCTGTAGAAGGCAGAGCTTAACCTGAGTCTAGAAGCAAGCAAGAAATCCCAAGAGGCAAGAGTACCGACGGGGGTATTCTAGGTACAGTGACAGCCAGTACAAAGGTCCCAAAGAAGATGGAATATTGTGCTTTGTACAGCAAGTAGGGGAGCATGACTGGACCCCAAAATGTAAAGAGGAGAGTAATGTATAAGACTGTAGGGGTACGAAGAAACCAGGTAGTGATGAGATTTAAATGTCAAATAGCACTTATAATTTATCCTAGAGGCAATGGAAAGCTACTGGAGTTTACTGAACAGAAGTGTGAGATGATGAGATCTGAACTTTAAGAAAATTGCTTTAGCATCTATGCACAGGATAGACTGGAGAGGAGAAATGCATGGGGCAAGAAGACCAATTATGAAAGTCTTGCAGTAGTCCTGATGAGAGGTAATAAGGGCCTAAACCAAAGTGGTGGCTGTGTAAATGGAGAGAAAGGGAAATACGTGAGACATTGTGGAGAGAGAGAGAAGATTCGGCAACTGATTGGATATGTGTAGTAAGGGAGGAAGAAGAATTGAAATTAATGCTAAATTGGTGAAGCAGAGTGACTGGAGAATGGTGGTGCCATTGATAACAGAAGGGAAGTTTGAAAGAAGGATGGCACTGGCTGCAAAGATAATTAATTCATTTGTGGCACAGTGAACTCAAGGTACTTATAGGACAATGCAGTTCAAAATGTCCAATAGGCAAATGGTGTGTGTGAAACTAAAGCTGAGTAGAGAGAACAGGGCTGGATATACAGATCTGGGAGTCATGAATGTTGATGATAATGGTACCCATGAGAACTAATAAGGTTACCAAGTGAGAAAGTATAGAGAAAAAACATAAGAAGATCTAGGACAGAGCCTTGGGGGACACCCACAGTTAGTGGGAATGACATGAAGATTTAATGGAGATTAAGGAGGAGTGATCAAATAAGCAGAAGGAGAAGAAAAAGAGAGCAGTGTCATGACAACACATAGAGATGGGAGTATCCAGGAGAAGAGGTCAAACACTGCAGAAATGTTAGGAATTATGAGGATTTAAAAAAA